>CM050167.1:72864133-72877858 GCA_027410445.1 Discoglossus pictus
TTCTCTCACTCTCCCCCCCCCCCCCCCCCTCTCTCTTTCTCCCCCTCTCTCCTTCTTTAGCTCTCTCTTTCTCCCTCCACACATGGCAGTTGACATCTTGTTTTGGCACATCGCAAAGTGAAGTGTGGCATAATATGCTTCCTAACTGTAAACTCAGGACACACAAACAGGTCAGGATTTGAGAATAGGTGTCTTAATCATAATGATTGAAGGATATAGTTCAGGTAAAAATGTCATCCAGTGCTGACCTGTTGGTTTTCCTTGAGTACTAGAGTTGAAAAATACTTTGAAAGGCTATTGAGATCGAGAGACCATTGTAAGCTATCACTTAGGTTTCCAAACTTTAAAGCACTTACAGTTTTTTTTAACAGTGGAAAGGGATCAAGTCAACAGAGAAGATTTAAAGGGGCTTTGTAGTCACACATTTTCTGTTATGCATTTAAAACAGAAGATTGTAATTAATACAAAGCTTTCTCTGTGAGAGAAAAAATATATTTTGTCTAGTCTTACAAAATACCCTATGGATTTCTGCACAAACTGCTTTTGCAGCAAGGTTAAGACCTCTGGGGAAAAGAAAATATGTGATTGTATCATGTTCAGCCAGTAGAGGGAGTACATGATTGCTCCATAGAGCTCCATAACTCAACTGGTGCAGTAACCTGACACACCCAAATGAATTCAAGTGAGAAGGAAGGATTAATTTCCAAAGTTTTTAAAAGGCACATGGAAGTAGTTTGTTTGTTTGTTCTTTTTTCAGTTTTCAGAAGTTTAACTGTTTTTGGAGGCTCGCCCTCTGCCAGCCAATGAAAAACTATGCTCTGTGAATTCCCTGTTCGTTTAAATGAAGTTTAAGTTGATTGCAGCGTATGCATACAAGGACTATGTAGGGCTTGATGTGCAGTATAGTGTCCAATCCCATCAGGGACCATGTGTTAGAAAACAAACTGCTGAGACGTGGTCCCTAAATAGCTAGGGTACTACACTGCACATCAAGCCCTACAGAGTCTGTATCTGCGAACACTACTGTGGGCAAACCCATGCAGGGATCAATTGCTTCTTATTAAAACAAAGTACATCAAAGTCATATGCAGAAACCTTCCAGATCCCATCATGCAAACATCAGCTTTTGTAATGTTTTATACTGGCAATTTTAAATGCAGGAAAAATACAGTCGTGTTACATGTTCCTTTAAGAAAAACTTTTATTATGTTTAAAAACTGATCATGTATACATGGTAGCAAAGTTGTGACTTCAGCTTTCCATTAAACAAGATGCTGCCATGTGGATACAAGGAGGCTCTCAGTAGGACAACAATCAAGGTGCCATTCATTTTACCTATACTGATGCATTATACCTATACTGATGCATTATACCTATAGAGATACTATTTATAACCCATTGCTGTATCAATATATTGTCTCTTTAAGAGCAGGACTGCTAAAATTAAAGTGTAGGATGCAAGGACCATGATAGGGAGCTTTTATTTACTAAACAAATGTCCTGTGGTTTTCAACTCTAATTAGTTGCCTATGGGGTTATTCTTCCTCTGCCCTTCCTACTTACCCTAAATTTCAATACTTTGATATCTTCCGCAAGCAATTGTTTTAACTTAGATTGACGCTTACATCCTGAAAGGCACATTGATTTTCTTCCACAATGACTTCTTCATTTTAATTTAAGACGTTAGAAAGGTCAATTAGATATAATAAGCTACACTAGATGTGCAATCGGATAACTAGTGATTTAAAACATTTTCTTTTTACATTTTTCTATCATCTTTAACATGACACATATATATAAATATATATATTTATATATATATATATATATATATATATATATATATATATATTAGTCTCTCCGTTATCCGGCACCCCCGGTGATTGCCATATGCTGGATAAGTAGTTTCTGGTTGCTTGAGAGTCACTATTAAAATAGGCCTAACTAATACTATACCCCCCTAGAAAACCTTAAACTATCTATTAAGTTGCTACTGCTATCTAAATTGAGTCATTCAAAGGTTAAAAAAAAACACATAGACAAAGTTCATTTAAAAAAAGCATTTTATTATACATTACATGCATGATATTGTCACTTTTAGATGCTGCAGATCGGCACTTCCAGGCAGAGGCTTCCAATTGGCTCCTACAGGGTCAGGATCCACTTCACCACATTCAGGGTCACTTCCAGGCTGCTCCTTTTGCCGGTTGTTTGAGTTTCCCGTTGTGCAGGGCCATTTCCTGTTGCTTCAGATTCCTTTGGTGCCGATTGACAGACGTTTTCAAAGTCCTGAGGGCCTCGTGCTGAGCGCCAAAGGCCTATGGTCTTCGACGGTGATCGTGGGGCTGGCAATGAGTTCCTGTTTCTAAGTCTTGCAGGCTTTGCGATGAGCGCCTCTGGCACTCATCGCGAGGCCTGCAATGAGCGCTGATGGCGCTCATTGCAACAAAGGCGTGCGTGCCTTCGCCACTCATTGCGCATGTGCAAGCCCATATTATTTAACATTGTGTAACGACAACTTGCAATTATGACAACTATTATATGTCTAAACCGTTTGCAACAAAAGTAAATACAGCCCAATATTTTGCGTGGCCAACATTATTTTCCAGAGCTTCACAGGTTGCCATTGGAGTCCTCTTCCACTCCTCCATGATGACATCACGGAGCTGGTGGATGTTACAGACCTTGCGCTCCCCCACCTTCCACTTGAGGATGCCGCACAGATGGGGAGCTACAGTTATTTGAGGGATCCATGAATGCCAACATGTACTGTGAGATACTGAAGCAGAGCATGATCCCCTCCCTTCAGAGACTGAGCCGCAGGGCAGTATTCTAAAATGATGTCACCAGACCTAAACCATATTGAGCATCTGTGGGGCATCCTCACATGGAAGGTGGGGGAGCGCAAGGTCTCTAACATCCACCAGCTGCATGATGTCATCATGGAGGAGTGGAAGAGGACCCTAGTGGCAACTTGTGAAGCTCTGGTGAACTCCATGCCCATGAGAGTTAAGGTAGTGCTGGAAAATAGTAGTGGCCAAACAAAATATTGACACTTTGGCCCCAATTTGGACATTTCCATTTAGGGGTGTACTCACTTTTGTTGCCCACGGTTTAGACATTAATGGCTATGTGTTGAGTTATTTTGAGGGGACAGCAAATTTACACGGTTATACAGGCTGTCCACTTACTACTTTACATTGCAGCAGTTGAACATAATTACCTGCTCGGAATTCCCAGAAATACAGTTGTTGCACTGCACTCTGGAAAACTGAGTGGGCTCATGCAGATGTGCCCACGATGCATTTTCACTCTTAAAAAATACACTTTATACATGGATTCTTTTAAGCATATTCTAGCTGTATTACATAGCTTTGAAGCATAGCATAGGATGAATTATGCACAAACCAGGAGACCTATCCACATACGATTACTGTTTTGATCGAATGGATGTCATCAGTGTGGGGCTGGTTCCTAACTTCTGTGAAGGCTATTTACCACAACATCATTTAGCTTATGGTGGGCAAAAGAATGGTAGAAACCCTCCAGAGTGCAGTAAAATAAATAGTACATTTATGTTCCCATTTGAATGTCTACAAATGAGTTAAAAAATTTATAACCTGCTCAAAACTCCCAGAAATAGTTATTGCACTGCACTCTGGGAAACTGGGCGGGACATGCAAATACATTTTCAACAAAAAAACGCTTTATCCATGGCTTCTTTTAGGCATATGCTCGCTGTATTACACATCTTTGAAGTATTTCCTGCTCAAATTTCTCAGAAATAAAGTATATGCACTGCAGTCTTGGAAAACTGGGCGGGGCATGCAAATGAGGCCACATAATGCACCATCCAAACCATTTTAAATATATATATATAAATTGGGCCATTGTTTTCAGATATTATTTATTTCGTGAACCAAACACTATAACATTTAAGGAATATCGCCTTTGCCTCCCAAATTAGTGTGCAATGCTGTATAACAAAAGTAGCTGACTGGCATCTAAACAGTATATATTGTGGTGTGTGCATTGTATTAAAACATAATTTGTCTTTGCATTTGTAGTGCATTAGCATATACCTAGGTGTTTGTAAGAAGCATTTCTATAACTTTATGAATATTTTTTAAAGCAATTAGTCATTTAAAAGTTGAAAATACATTTATTTTCTCCAGGCGCAATGTAGCAATCTTTTAATGTACTTTTATACTCCTGTATTATACAAGAATATAAACAGAAATGATTATTATGAAGACTAAAGATTCAATTAAATTTTAAGTCTCATGGATTATGAATGCATTTGATGAATGAGAATTAAAAGTGTATGAAAACTAATGAAAATAAACCTTATTATACCATAAACCATACTTAGCATTCCTCGAAATCCCTGCTAAAATTACCATAACATTCGTAGTTTATTTTAGCCAGTCACACATTACTTTTTATGTCTGCATTTTGCTGTTGGCTTCAATGTTAAAACCCATACCCAAATACAGTGTTTCTATTGGTGGGTACACTGTGCCTATGTATGGTGCTCTCGAGGGTGTGGAAAGTACATTTTATTTTTAAATAAAATAAATCTGTATGTGTATCGAATGACTCCATGTAATGTGAGTTTCTGATATAAGCAGCATGTGTTCGATTAGAAAAAGGGAAAAACAGGGAAACTTGGATATACCTTTAATTGTATTTATTTTAATGCAATTATGTTGCTCTTAATGAGTGATGGAGAGAAGTCGTTTGCAAATCTGTGTCCTACAGAGATATAAGAAAACCATTTACCGGCCTTAGTAAAAGCAGCTTCTTGTGATAGTTGGAATGTTTTAATAAATGCATATATACAATTGTCAATCTATATTCCATTAAAGCAGCCCTTTGACCCTCAAAACAGCTCAAATTTCCTCTGATTTTGTTGCTGCAGAATTCGGTGAGGGTCACCATGTGGAAGAGCATCTGTCTTCCTACGCCCGCCATAAAGTATATTGTAAATGCACATAACATAAGTATGCTTTTTTGCCTTCAACTTTGTGATTTGTAGCCTGTAATATATAAAAGATAAAAGAAGGCCATTTACAATTTAGCCAATGAATATACTTTGTTATAAAGCGAGCATACAATCTCCAAGTTTAATGCAAAAAGCACATTTTAGTAAGATCACAGTGACACGGCACAATAACTCTTAAATCCCAAAAAGCCGTATAAATTTATCCTTTATAGAAGCCGCTCCTGCCGAACTTGTTGCCATTTGTTGTATATGTATTCCAGCTATTTTCCATAATGGCTCGTCGTACCTTTTTTGTGTACTGTTTACATGTCTGACTTCTTGTTTGGATTTTATTTGGTGATTTGTTATTAATTTTTAATGTGAAAGCACTTAGCATTAGGAGTTTGACATTTTGTCTGACCTTAATCACCAGGAGGATCATGAGAGGTTTATTCAGTGGGAACTTCACCGTTACTGCCTGACAGAAATGATGGGAAATAAGTAAACAGCCTTTTAAATCTTCACCAGAAATCAATAAGGTTTAAAGATGATGGACGTTGGTGTTTTTTGCTGCTTAAGGACTTCAACCTTTTACGGGAAAATATCTTCTCAAAGTGTCAGCATTTTTTTTCATGGATCACCGCTGCAAATAGACCTCTCTGCATCATTATTGCTTTGAGGTTGATGCATATCACTTGCCATAAGGACGTGAAGAATATTCGTCTGCTGAAACATTGAAACTACTCTGCCCTATCAATAAACTGCGCTACAAATAAATGTAATGTTTGTTGTTTTTTTCAATTGAATTGATTATATTTTTTTTGTATTTGGCAGCGCAACAGATAAAATAAAATTCAAACACAATTAATTTTTTGTACCAACGGACAACATAATCTTGAATACTTACTTTGTGGATATGTGTCTATCCAAATATAGATTTTGCAGTTTGACTTAACATGGCATTAGATTTAAAATGGCGATCATTATTTTGTTTGTTGTAGCCTATTGTTGGTTGTGCTGTTTCTGTGCCACACCTTTTTTTATTTTGTTATGATCTTTTATATATTTTTGTGAGTTTTCACATATTTTTCTTGTTTTTGTTTAATTTTTTTTAATTTTTGATTTTTACAACGTTAAATACAGTAGACTGTCAGTTAACCGGCACCCATTGGGATTCGTAGATGCTGGATAAATGTAGTTTCTGGTTGCTTGAGAGTCACTATTAAAAGAGGCCTAGATTAGCTGCACATATATTTGTCAGTGAGGGCTGTTCTAGCAGCAGCAGCAGCTTTCACTCCTCACTTACACACAGGTACATTTGGCTGGAGGGTGCGGTGCTGCCCCTGGGGAATGTAACGCCAACACTGCACTGGCTCAGTCACTTATGCCGGTCTGATTCAAAGGTAAACTGAATTGTAGAGACATATAGTGGATGCAATCTAGGTGCCTGTAAGCATGTTGTGTCATGGCAACCTGGCTCCTGGCATTTGTTGAGCCCTGTAAATTAAAAATGTTATTTCAATTACAGTATTTCATTTTTTTTCTGGTTGCTTGAGAGTTCTGGCTGCTTGAGATCCGGTTAACTGAGAGTCTACTGTAGTTATTTAAGCTGTAAAAAGAGGCTAGTCTATCTAGATAAATTATAGAGATTTTCAGTATGCCACTTCCTCCCCTTATCTACTGTTGGGGGGACGAGTGACATCCCCCATGTATGATATTTCATATACAGTAAAACCCTGATTATCCGGCACTCAACCAACCGGGACTCTCCAGCAACTGGCACCTGCCTAAATTTCCCATTTGCAAGAAACTCCCGATAATCCGTCATTATCCACCACTATCCGGCAGTTGGAGACCGCACAAAAAAAACGAACTTTTGTTTTTTCTGGGCCTAAATGGCCCAGATTAGGCGCTAATACCTTTTTAAAGGCATTTTGTGGGGTTTAAAGGTCGTTTAAACCTTTTTTTTTCTGGACTCCCGATTAACCGGAAACTACACTTATCCGGCAATCAGGAGTCCCCATGGGTGCCAGATAATCGGGGATTTACTGTATATAGTTGTCAGTTGTCACATTTGCAATGTTAAATAATTGCGTCCCTTTGCGAAGCAAGGCGAGCAGTTGAGGCACGCGGGGCTTATGCTGCAATGATCGCAAGGCCTGCAGTTGGTTCAAACACGCAACTCAAAAACACAGAAAAACCACCAAAATAATTAAATAAAAAATAACACACTCACACATAGCACAGGGGGAGAGCCAGGAAGCCTGGGAGTGAAGTTGCGAACGCATTGGAGCCATATTTTGCTTTTTTCGGCAAAAGATCGGCTAAGCAAGGGAAAAAATGGCGTCCGATAACTAAAAAATTCAGAAACAGGATGGCTAGGCATGCAGAACGTAAAAAATACACGTCGCCGAAGACGGTAACACTTACATGAACAACGCCAGGTACGCGGGACTTTGAAAATAAAACCAACAGCAGTCACCGCGCGCCACAAATGGTGCACAGAGGAGCAAAAGCCTCACATTGTGTGGCAAAAAGCATTGCCAGCCTTACAATTTTAATCCCGTCATTTTTGACGGTCAATTTCCTAGTGTGTATATATACATTATCTTTGTTCAGTACTTTTTAAAATCTTGAGGTTTAGCTACTAAACATATACAGGAATACCCCGTTTGGCGCTCCACATGTGTTCCAATGTTCGGCATTTCCCTGTATTTTCAAGTTGCAACAGCTTCTAGCCCTGTATCCATAATTTATTGCAAGGCATGACTTAAAACAAACTTCTTTTAACAATAAGATATAAGCTATAATGAAGAGGTATTGCATTAAAGTACAAATTGTTTGTGTAAATTTTAGTTTAATTAGCTGCTCCTAGTACACAAAGTAGACTCTTCTCTAGCCAAACAACTTATTATCTTAAGTTTATTATGCCAGACAAGAACAATATGTCCCACATTTCACTGGAAGAATACAAATTTGGCACACAGTTGGCCAGCTTTACTAAAGTGATACTCAAGAGAACTACAAACCTATGTACTTTTTGTACTAGGATTTAACATCTCCAAGAGTTCAACGACTTGTTGTGTGTGTGTGTTGTTCACTCGTGTCCAACTCTCCGTGACCTCATGGACCGCAACGCACCATGTAGATCCACTTGGTATTCATGGCAGAGATACTGGAGTGGGCTGCCAGTTCCTTCTCCATTGGACCAAGATTTATCTGACCTCTCTGCTATAAACTGCCCATCTTGGGTGACTTTACATGGTATAGCTCACAGCTTCATTGAGGTACACAAGCCCCTTCACAAAAAGGTAGCGATCGAGAAGAAGAAAGTGCTTAATACTTTAATTTACGCATTATATAAAGTTAAAATCACGGAATAAAAACACATCAGATAAAGATAATTCTAGTATTCGTAAGTTGCCCAAGAGGGACCAATGGATGGCAATATGATATCTACTTGTCCTCTATGACATTCAGGTGAGGTACCGAGGCCTACCCTCACTCACCAACACTTGTGTGCCAGAATCATTTATACATGTATACATGGCAGCAATGAATACACAAATGAATAAAAGATTCAAAAATAATATATAAAACATTATAATAAAACATGCAGCACAAACATTGTGAAATTTGCTGAATTTTATTGAACCTCAATGTTACATGAAACCATAGTTTAATGAATAGGCCTCCATGCCTTGGGCTCTGCGTATTTTGCATAAATATGCACATTATTTGTGGTTATTGCTTGGAATTCATACATGTTGAGTGAAAGACAACAGAATGATATATATATATTAGTATTGCTAAAATACTGAAGCAGTAAACCATATATACTTTAATTGCTATTTTCCCATGTCCTGCCAAGAGTAACAAAGTAATTCATAGATGATTTTTCTAATTCTCCAAATTTGATATTCCGTTTAAGGGGATTCCAATTTTGCTAATTTTTAAACAGTGCTTGCACATGAAAAACAAAGGCTGTTTTATGTGTGAACAAAAAATTATTTGTAAAGTATAAAGCAAGTGAGACAAAACTTTAATTATGGGGCTTTGCAGATGCAGTACGCGCAGATGTCTAATTAGCGGTAATTTTACGGTCTCTTGCCGAGGGAGTATATCTGCAAGAAAAAAAAAGCATCAGATGAAGTGTCCAGTCCGCATTAAATGGGTATCCATAGATAACAATGGCTGCAAGTAAGAATATATGTTTTTGAGAGTCACATTAAGGTCTTAGGGTCACATGAAAGTCCTAGGTATGTTGATAAAAGTGAGAAGAATGAGGGTTGATTAGGGTAACTGAAAGGGTCACGATTGTTCTCAGCAGCCCAAACATGGAAAATCGGCCTCGGCCAACATACAAAAAGTGAGCTGTTTTAGATTTATTTATAAAAAAATAATAATCTATATCCTAAAATATACTATTTTTTTATATGTAACAGGAAATTTGGGAGTTTGCTGTAATATAATCCTCCAAATCCCAGGTTTAATGATACATTTCTATAGTCCTGTTAAGTCCTAACTAGAGTCAATATACTAGCTATATATTTTTTTGTTAATGTCAGTTTGACAGGGGAAAATATGCTATATTGAGTCTTTTTTGTCTTTTATTTTAATTGCATTTATTTTATTTATTAAAGGGCCCTTTACCTTACCGTAAGTGCTCTTCATTGTGTTAAAGAGCACAAGATTATATGTTAAAATTATCTTTTTTCTTTTAATTACACGAATAACAGTTTACAAATACAAGGTTTTAAGCCTCTGTTTATATACAAAGTGTATCCTGCGTAATGACTGTTACATGAGTAATAACAGATAGCTGAGCGTGTAGTGATCATTAGCAGTTTTTCCCTGGACTCAGGTCTGCACTGACAAGTTAACCAAAACTGACTTGTTTAGGTGAGTCCAGCATTCCATGCTCTGCACAGATATATTTGTTCAGGGTTAATTTTTTTTCCAGCACAGATTACGAACACTCTCTTCCTTTGAGCTGCCCCGTATTATTCAAATTCCAGAGAGGCAAGAGAGCAGAAACCTGAATTTTCTGCCATTTTCCTTCAAACTGGAAATGTAAGCAGTCTTACCATTGACTTGAATGGGACACACACACACACCCCTGCAACCTGAGTGTCTGCAGTCTATTACACATTTAAACACAGATTTTATTTGATTTCTCAGTGAAACATTCACTTATTTCAAATATTTGAAAATGATTTCAACATGCTTTTAGGGGATCTTTACTATGATGTGGTCCAAATGTGCTGGATGAAGTGGCGTTTTTAGCATATACTAGAGCTGCAGAGCATCGAAAAACCTTCACATGGTGAGGCCTGGTGTGCCTTTCTAGCACAAACCTGCTAGCTGCCACATTTCCTACAAAGTCGGGGTACTGTTTTGTATATTCAAACAAACACTGTGGTTTCGCTCTGAGTCAAAAACACATTTATTGATTCTTAATAAACAAACATAATTATGTATAAGCAGCTGTATGCAATAAAGGACCTGTTGTCCTCTCCCTACCCTCTTGGATTTGATTCATTAGGAAGTTATTCAGCCATCAGCGGGAGATGGAGGAGTCTGATTATAGTCAGTCAATATTTTTCATTACTGAATTATCGAATGCAAACTCATGCAGCATTGCATAACTATAAATTTCGTAAGAAATGACTTTGTATTTATATCATTCAATCAAACTTTGTCTTTTAACTTGTATTGCATTATGAATCGCTTTTATTGATCTCTACATACAGAAGATTGAGAAATGCATTGTCACTGGGACATATTTAACTCTGCTTCCCACCATTACACAGCGAATGAATTGGGTCAGAAATAAGTCTTCAATGTTGAAGAGGAGCATTTAAGTGAGGATGTTAATGCCTGGTATAGTGATGTATTTTCCAATCATCTGTCAGTGTGTTTCTGAAATACATGCAGTTCATCTTCATTAGACCAGCATGTAGTAGTCAGTTTCATGTTTCCCGATGCGTCTGTGGCCCTGCTGCAATTAACCTTTTGATCCTGCATTTGTAGCAAAAAACGTAAAATATCGCAGGTGGTCAATTACTGTACCAGACATTGGATCATACAAGTATTTGAAAATGGAAAATGTATATTACAGTATTTGTCAACAAAGCTTTTGTTGGGCCTATTGTCAGTTGACCAGATTTTTCTTTTAAATGAAACCCGGGGCCATTTTTCTCCTTCACTACTTTACAAGCCTTGCAATGAGTGCCGACCAACGCTATTTTTTCCCTCTTCCTCCCCTGTGTCTCCCCCCACTCCCCTCGCCTCTCCTGTGTCTCCCCCCACTCCCCTCCCCTCTCTCTCATTTGCAGTCTTGGCAGAGTTTAAACCTGTAATTTTTTTTTGAAAAAATGTTACCGGTATACTGCTGCCGTTTTTTTTTCAAGGCCGTAATTTGCCAGCTGTTGGGAGGCCGCCAAAAAACGCCAATTGAATAGCAAATTAGCTTTTAACCGCAATTTTTTTTAAGCCCGTATCTCATTTGCTGGTCGGAGCCTCTTTTGCGAGCCTTGTGATTAGCACCCTCGGCACTCTTTGTAGGCCCCCCCCCCCCCTCTACCTTACGGGCCTTGCGATGAGCCTTTGGTGCTCATTGCATTGTCTCTACCTTACGGGCCTTCGTCGCTCATTGCACATGCGCAAGATCGTAATTTTTAACATAGCATGACCTATAAATCGCAATTACGACAACTATGTATGGGATTTATACTTTAACAACTGAATGTGATGGTGCAGTGGTGAGTAGTTTGCTTTAGAGATTGGTAATTTCATTGGTAAGTCATGGGTTTGATTCCCCTGCCTTTCACTTATCTTTTTCTTTACTGTGCTTATTATTATACCACACGATACAGATATCATTAATCATTCAGGTAAAGAGAACACCCTGAAATAGCCTGACTTCAAATGATCACAACTCCATGAATTCCTCATCAATTTTAATAATTAAAACACTTTTTTCCCCATGCTTTTTCGCCCTCTAATGGCGCAGAGCACATATGAAGGACTTTTGTGGTCCTTTAAACAACGTACAAATCTCAAACGAGTTGACACTAGGCGCATATAGTGTAGAGTGGACCGAGCACACATACTGTGGACAAATAGTGGCCTGGATTGAGCACATACAGTTGACCCTTGTATTGGAATGAGGGAAGGAGATACAACAGCCAATCCCTAAAGGTATCTTCTCAAAATAATCTGTTCATATACACTCAAGTTAAATCAGTTATTCTCTACTGACACTTGTGCCTGCCTATCTTGAAATCCTGAGGTATTTCCAGGGACACATTTTTACCAGAATTGTCTGGTCACCCTAGTGGCACCTATTATCTATATTTTTCTATTTTAATTAGGCATTTTGGTAAACAGCTTCTATCTTTGATCATTCATTTGTCCCATGAGAGAACATGAAAGTTCCAATAGTCCGTAGTACAACATATACCCCCCCCCCCATATCCCATTGTGAATTTGGAGAGGGTTAGGGTAATAACCCTTTCTTACCCTATTATTTTATTCCAAAGCTGTCAGTTGAAATAAAAACATATAAACTGAATAATACTTAAATGTAATGTATTTATGGACATGCAAAGATCATATCACATATATAGTTGTGAGCAACATGGGTTGTTGCTAATGCTTGCGGGCTCGCATAGCGAGGGCCACAGTTGCTGGCAAGGAGCGCCAAAGGCGCTCCTTGCACTGGTGGAGATGAGCGCAATAGGCGCTCATCCCTACGACCACGTACGACTTAGGCAGGGAGCGCTGAAGGCTCTCACTGCGCTGGTGGAGATGAGCGCCATAGGCGCTCATCCCTATGACCCACAGAACTAAATCTCAATTACACCATTCACAATGCGAGACCTGTAGCAGTTTGAAAAAAAAATGTGTGGAAAAATTACGGCCCGTAACACTTGCAAAAAGGAAAGCGGCACTTAACAAAAAAAAATACGACCTGTGGCACTTAGAAGAAAAAAAAAATACGAGGTAAAGGCCGAACCGAGCACATACAAAAATCTCATTGCAAGCCTCTTCCTCCATGTACTTTACAGGCCCCGCGATGAGCGTCTTCGGCACTCATCTTCTCCACCCTGTGTAGTTTAGGGGCCTTGCGATGACTGTTACTACCTTGGGTCAAGTGTTACTGCCTTGTGTTAAGTGTTACTTCTTTGAGGTTTTTTTTACGTCCGTCTGCCTCGTTTTCGTCGTGTTTACGTTTTTTCGGCTGACATTTTTTTTCTCGTTTAAGCGGTTTTCGTTTATGGAAAAAGTCAAAATATGGCTCAAATTAAGTTGCAACCTTACTCACAGGCTCCCTGGCTCTCTCCCTATGCTGTGTGTAAGTGAATTTGAGGCAAATTTGTTGTTTTTAGCAGGTGTTTCGAGTTTCGTGGTCCGGACGTTAAAGTCATAATTCTCTGCGGCCCACGGTTCATCTACATCCTTTGGTTCCTAAGTCCTATGGGCCGTAATTTTGTGAACCACGCTAAGTCCTACTTTCCTCGCGATAGCCTAAGTCCCGCGTGCCTCATCTGCTCGCCTCGCTTCGCCAGGCTTGCAATGTAATGAGCGCCTTTGGTGCTCATTGCAGCCTAAGTCCCACGCGGTCGAGGGCTCACAAAGCACAGCCAACATCAGAAGTGTTACTAACAACCCTGCAGATCCACAACTATATATGTGATGTGCCCTTAAGCTTTATATTTAAGGACATATGAACTTCA
>CM050167.1:72878058-72913058 GCA_027410445.1 Discoglossus pictus
TTATATTACATTATATTACTCTCAATTATGGCTGTTTTCAAATATTTCTTCAGTAGAGAATTTAGAGGGAAAAAAAGAGCTTGAATTTTACTGTAATGTGCAAAAAAACATAAGCCTGAAGATCCCTGTAAATATAGGAATACATTGTTTACTGACGTCCTCTAATAAATAAGAGTGGAAACCATGTTGTTGTACAGTGTACTATTTTTTACAGATCATTGTTGTGAACTGTGACTAAAATGTACATAAAAAAATGCTATTTTTTTTCCTGAATTTTCTTTTCTCTCTTTTTTTTTCATTTTTGTAACATTTTTGTGTTCACATTTGTTATGTTAGGTTAAAGCTCTTTATGTTGAGCTGCAGCATTCATTATTAACCCAAATGCTATTTTATTTTTACAAATATCATTGTTTTGGAAGAATTCAATGAAAAATATCTGCTTCTATTCGATCAGGGGACAGAGCAATGGCTCATATTTCAGATTCCTTTTGGTCTGCAAAGTGCCTGTAAATATGTTTATATGCATGTGTGTGCACATTGTGTCAAAAGCAAGAATTTTCTATATTTTCTGCTTTTATATGCCTGCACACACTGCCCATTTCCCTATCATTAATGATCACCACACTAAATCTTCTACCTCTCTAGCTTCTATGCAATTACATTGAGAACATGGTGAGTTGCAACCAACACATGATTTGTAGGTCCTTGTGAAGTTTTTTTTTTTTTTTTTATTTATCTTTGTGCTCAAGATTTTCAAAATGTTAGACGAAAACTTAAAAAAATGGATATCCTGTTGGAACATTTGGACACTGAAAATAGACAAAATAAATAAATTGATAACATAAGTACCTAAATAAAGAGAAAAAGGAGAGAAGAAAGAAAAAAAGGAAAGGAAAGAAAAGAAAAGAAAAGAGAGACCGAGAATAGAAAAAGAAAATAATTGAATCAAGATCACAAATTAATTAATTATCCCACTATCCTCTTTCTTCCCTCTCCTATTATTATTATTTTTTATAATAATTATTCTTTGTTAATTTACTCTATTATATTATTTCAGATGTTTGACGGACATATAAAAATTTGAGAGAAAAAATAGAAAGACATTTTTTTTTTATTTATCACTGTTAATGTTATAAAAAATATATATAAATGAACAAATATATTTCTATTCATGTATATCTACAACATAGATGTTGCTTGTAAAAACTGAACAAAATATTACAGGTACCAAACACCACTTTCAAATGGTTTTAAAACCATTGCCAAGTGCTGCAGCAGTTAGTGATAGTACAGCACCAAAAAACAATAGAAAACGATGAATGTTCATCATTATGTGACACTTAACAGTCCACTATAAACATATGTGTAATTAAAAAATATAATATTGTATTATTATGTCTTTTTCGTTATACAACATCAAGGGTAACACACAACCCAGTATTCAAGAGGTTAATACATATGAGGAAGCCACATTGCTGAGGAACAAATGCTGTAACGCATTGTCGTCTGTATGTACGTATATATATATATATATATATATATATATATATATATATATATATATATTGTGTATATGTATATATATATATATATATATATATATATATATATGTATATATGTATATATATATATATATATGTATATATATTGTGTGTATATATATATATATATATATATATATATATATATATAAATATATATATGTATATATATATATATATATATATATATATATATTGTGTATATAAATATATATATATATATATATATATATATATATATATATGTTAGATTATATACAAAAAGTATTTTAATTGGTGCTTAACATCTATTACTGATAAAAGAATTAAAAAAATGAAGAAAAAATCTTTATTAAACATCAAAAAATTAATGAGCGCTATAAAAAAAATAGTAAAAAATAAGATATAGGGAGGCACAAGAGAGCAAGAAAAAATAATTCCAGCAACTTAATCTTACTATCACATTTATTATTTGTAGTGTGCATATCAGCACACGTATTATCATTAGATTTTTTCACTTATATTATTTTTTTCACCCGTATGTTCTTCAATTCGCTTATTGAGACAGTATATTATAATTTTTTCTGCTCACTTTGTTGAGGATTTATATATATATATATATCCCTATGCACTTGTTTCATTAGACTTGCTCTCTTGTGCCTCCCTATATCTTTTTTTTTTTATAGCGCATTAATGTTTTGATGTTTAATAAAGATTTGTTCTTCTTTTTTCTAATCGTGTATATATACACATTTATGTTTATTGAATCTATAAATACAATGTTCTATTTAATATATAATGTGTTTCTTGCCACAGTTATTGTACTTGATCTCATATTATATTGGTTCCTATAGCCGTTTTTCATTCGTAAAGTTTGGTTCTGGTAATCCCTACTGAAATCTCTTGCAGATACGGCTGTAATTACGGATATGGGCTGAGTGCTGTAAATTGGGGGTGCTAGAGATGAACATAAACGTGTAATGTAGGTAAAAAAGATCCCGCAAACGATTTATCCGTATACCACAAATTACACCATTGGATTAGCATTGGGGGCCTTAGTTTCTATTTATCTTCTTCCTGAGGTAGTAGGAAACTTTGTATGCTTCCATGAGGGCAATGGAAATGTGGCCACTAAAGCAGCAAGTGCTTTTATTAGGACCAGTAGAAAGCACGTTAGTTTATAAAGACACAAGCTCCTGAGACTGAAGCTGAGCAGTTAGAAAAAATGGAAATCTGCAGAAAAGAATAATTGTATACAAAAGTTTTTATTTTACAATGTAAAAACATTTTGCCGGTTGTTATGTTTAGTTATTCAAAGAACCTTGTAGGAAGAATTCTCCATTTTTAGTTTTGAGAGGTGTGTAAGTTGTCTACAATATGAATCACAATTACATCAAACTATTGCACCGGGAAATATATTAATTGTATGGATCATGACTCAAAGTCTTTCATTCATACTCCTACGTCATTGCCTTTAAGTATATTAACCACTGATAGATGTTAGGAAAAAGCTGAATCTACTTTTATATTTAATATCTATGTATTTAGTGGTGGCTTTAAAGAAGACAACTTCCTGAGCATTTTATGGCCTGTTGAAATAAATAGCGGAAACCATATTTCTGTACTGGAATAGAACTGTGTTATAAATATGGATCTGGCTGTCATGAAACCTGTTAGGCCAAATGTGTGAAGTGTTGGTGAACTCCTGGAGAACATCGCATTTTCTATCTTATCTTGTGTGGCATATGTACTAAGATTTGCATTTTTAAGATTTTTCCAACACCTCACTCTTTTGTGTCTTTTGAAACTTTATTTTAAATTCCTCTAATTGATTTATATTCTAATTATAAGCAAATACAACTATATGTACAGTTGCATGGCTAAAATAGGTCTAAAACACTTTCCTGGCAGAACGCAGCATGATGATATTTGCAAAATCAAATAATGTATAAGACTTGATTTCAGAAAATGACACCATCTAATATTACTTATTCACAGAAAAGAGTAGATAGAAACACTTAGTCCGTTAAATGTATATGGAAGATTCCCTGTTTTAAACTTGTTTGAATCACATGCTGCTTATATCAGAACCAAAAATGACATTGATTATTTTATATACATACAGATTTATTTTATTCAAAAATGAAAATTGTATTCCACACCCCCAGAGCTTCTTACATAGGCTCTGTGTACCTACCAATAGTAATTGCATTTGGGTATTGTTTTAACCTGATACTAACCTTCAAGCCAACAGCAGCACAATGCAGAGATCCACAGAGCAATATCTGGGCTCCTCCTTAATTCCTTGTGCAGGGGGATAGCAAGAGTACACATCCCATGATGCCTTGCTGCACAAACTACTATTACAGATTGAAACAATGTATTAGCTGCCTGTGATTAGTTAAAACAAATTACGATTTTTATGCTGATTTAGCAGGCATTTCCAGGGGTGTTAACTCTCAAAATCAACTGCTTGCAAACTCAAGAGATTTAGCAAACTTTATGGTAAATTTAATAATGGTTATTTTGGTATTTGTTTACATGCAAAACATGTTTTCATACACTACGTATTCTCCTCTATCAAATGCAGTCATAATCTATGAAAGTTAAATATGCCTCAAAGCTCTTAACATACATTTTAACAGCACCCCTAATTGACCAATCAAGCAATCTGTTAAGCTGTGGGTAGTTAGGGTACAGGGTAATTTATATTTTGTGTATTTTATTTCACTCTTTTTCCATCCCAAAAAATGTAAATTATATATACAGTAGGAAACCTGATCTTGAACGCTTGATATAGCAGACAGTGAAAAACAAATCTGTTATACCATGATACAGGATGCACCGCTCCTCAATATGCAACGGTAGGTGAGCAATTTCAGTTTAATCCAACCTAAATGTATGCTTCGGAGTGGAATTTTACATTTTTAAATCAAGGAAATGCTGAAATAAATGTGTACTACTCACCATTTGAAAACAAAAGTAGCTATTTATTGCCTTTTAGAAATGTATTTATTTCACATTCCTAGCCAAGTAATGTCATAGGAGATGGAGATACTTTATCACTTAGGCTCCAGCCAGTGGAGAGTGAGACAAAGTGATATTGGTGTCTTTATTTCCCTTTGTCTCAATTGTTAAGAATTAGGCTATAATCTTTTAGCGGCTGATATTCTCTATTCTTGTATCATGTTCATGGTCTTCAGTTTAGTCTGCATTGGTAATAGTATGTCAGTAAAAAAGCAATAGGCTGTAATCAAGCAAACTTCTAGACACTTCGGAGCTGTAATCACATTTTTTTCTCTTTATGACTTTGAATTTATTTCTATTTTCTAACCAGCTTCGAGAACAATAACCTTATACCAGAGATTTTTTAAAGCACTTTACTTTTCAAATGTGTCACACAAGCCCACATTACAAGTTTCACTTGTTCAAAATGACATGTTCACTTTAGATAAATGATGTAAAGAACCATTATATAATGGAAAAATATATATGTTTAAAAATAATTGAGTCTAGCGAACTGTAATTAGGAAGGAAAAATATCATAAAGCTAATTTTTAATTAGGAAAAAAAATATGGATGCTTCCACTTGTATCTGGAGGCAACCATGATACTTTGGTGAAGGCTTTCTGTTTATATTTCAGCAAGAGCTGATCTTGCAGTTACCCTTGTAAGTAAATAAGTTTCTTCACATGTGCCTTTTGATTTATAGATTGTTGAGGCCCAGCCGTATTCAGTGTTGGTGTACATCATGCCATTCAGTTGCACACAAATGATATTTTCCATTGATCAGTTTACCATTTCTTGGTAACCTAATTTCTAATCCGATAATAAACAATCTGTGCAGGTGTACAAGAATGGCTGAATGGGGGTATTTGGGTGGATGGACCTCTTTCGTAAGAAGGAAGGGTACCCATATGAAAGGAGTCATCTTGTTCTTTAGCACTTGGGGTAATGATTGGAAAAGGAAGGAAGTTTATATTTATATTTACACCTTGTGATGATATTTTTGGCACTGCTACATACCATGTTAAATCTGAGTGATGTTTTAAATTTCACTATGAAATGTCCCTGAAGTTCCCTGTTATTCCCTATTTTCTAATTTAACACATACTGCTGATATCAGAAACACACATTACATGGAGTCATTTTGTACTCATACAGGTTTATTTTATTTAGAAAATTATTTCCACACCCCCAGAGGTGCCTACATAGGCATCTGGTACCTACCAATAGAAACACTGCATTCAGGTATGTTTTTTAACCCTATACTAATCTTCAAGCAAAGAGCAGCACAGTGCAGAGATTCAGAGCAGCATTGCTTGAAACTGCTTCCTTCCTTCCTGGTGGGAAGAAAAAGACTATTCATCCCACAATGCTTTGCTGCAGAGATTGTTCCCCAGATAACAAAACAAAGTTATGGCTGCCTGTGATTGACATAAACAGTTTATGAATTTTATGCTAATTTAGCCAGGGTTTTCAAGGGGCGTTCCTTCTCAAAAACAGAAGAATTGTGCAAACTTTAGGGTAGGTTTCTTAATGTTTATTTTGGTATTGTTTTCATCCACTACGGATTCTGCTCTATCAGATGTATTCCTAACCCATTAAGCTTTTATATACCTTTAATGTAGGCATGTGAGAGAAGAGGCAACATGTGTTGCACACCATGTCTAAATGAAAATGTGATGAAAAATAGTGGTAGAGCGATAGATCAGGTCAGGATAGCTCTCAAAAAGAAGATTCCATGTTACCAAGATCTGTGTTGCCACTATTTTATTGTACTTGATGTTCCTGTGATCCAGCCAACTAGATAGACCATCATTTTTAGTTTCTATCACAACAAAGGGAGCAAAACTTAAAGGTATATGCAAGTGAGGTGGGTTATGAATGCATCCTGTAGAATGCATCATAACCCATCTAGCAAAAAATGTTTGCATGAAAAAATGCAAAAAATGTTTGCAGAAAAGAAAAGAATGTGCTGGGGGTGATGTAGACACCCCCAGCAACTGAGATTTGCATATTGGATATCTATTTTTTTATGAGATATCCAATATGCAGCACATGTGCATGCTGATTGGCTATAGGAAAGTAAAGTGTCTGAAATAATGTGACTTCCCACAGTAGGGCAGACTACAGGTTCTAACTCAGCATGCCTGCACAATCCCCAGGCCAAAAAGAAACATTGTATAAGATATGCTAATTATCCCTGGGAATTTCAGGGGGTGTCAACATTCAGAGAAAACTCTTTGCAAAAGCGAGAAATTCAGCAAACTTCAGGCTAATGGTTTCACTGTTTATTTTGGATTTTTTTCATGCATAAACATTTTTTCAGACACTATAAATTCTCCTCTATCAGATAGATGCATTAATAACCCAGCTCACTTTCATATACCTTTAATGGCAGTGACTAGGATGCATAGACAGGCCAATGGTGTTATGTGAACTACTTTTTAGATGAGTTGGGAATAGGGAATTGTCTGGCTATTTTCATATATGCCATGCAATATTTTAGAAAATCTTTCTGTTTAATGAGATCAAGAAAAATCATAGCAAGTACCAAGCAGGTAAAGCAAGAGGTTAATGCTGCAAGATAAAGATAAACAGCCCAAAATATTTTCTAAATGTGGGATGGGGGGGGGGGGGGGATAATGAGGGCGAGGGGGATGAGGTGGCTTAGGGCTCATAATATATGTTTTTGTTGACCCTATTTTCCACTTACACAGCTAGTTTACTGTTTTTCTTTGAAATAAATATTCAAACACATTTAACCTACTGATGCCTCAATTAATGTAATTTTATTCGTATCTATTTCTATTTTATTTTTTTCCCAGTTCTTTGTGGTAAAATTAGGTGCCTCTGCTTATATTCGGGTCGGCTTATACTCGAGTATATATGGTACTTGTTTTTTTATTACTTGACTTTCAGGAATCAGGGAAGAATATGTTATAATGAGAAACAAAAATATGTGTCTAAAAAAAAAAAATCTCCTGAATGTATGTTGAAGGTGTTCTTTACATCATAATGCCATACTTTTAGGTACGTTTATCTTGCATCCAGTCTGGCTCATTTGCCATCCAATGATTGCTCATATGTCATAATGTTAAAGGAAAAAAAATGTGAAATTTGTGAGCCTTATTAAGAGTATAATTAGGCAGGATAAAAGTCATAAAGTTTTTTTTTTTTTAATTAGAGAAATACATTTTAATGTCTGCTGTTCCCTGGAGGCATCCATCTTGCCTTGGTGAAAGTTGTGAGGAGAATTTACATTTTAGCAAGGAGCAGCACTTGTATTTTCTATTGCAATGTGCCTACATGTACAGGTCCCAGGGGGAATGTGTCAAATTCTAAATGATCCAATTATATGACAAATCCCCATCAATTCTCCCTATTTTTCCCCTCCTACCCTTCATTCCACTTATAGATGATATAAACGCACCCCACAGACCAGTGGTGGGACTAATGCTGGTGCAGTAGGTGCAAAGCACTGGTACCCACTGCAGGGTAGGGGCCCTTTGCAACCAACAGAGGTCTGTATGGGCAGGATTGCAGATCATTATTTTTATACGATGATCAGACCACCTACATTTATATTTTACCTTGTATTGACACCAATTTGTATAAAGAGGTTGCAAGGGGGTCCTTAAATTATTTTGCACACAGCCCTCCAATAACCATCTCTGCCACTGCCTCAGACTCCCAGCTATCAGGTAGTGTTCAAACCAGAGAAGGTGGAAGATTCAACACAAAGAGAACTGACAAAAATTATATTTTTTTATCCAATGACATGTTTGGGTGGTGCCACAAGAGAGAATATTGCATTTTTATATGTAATCTCCATGTTATTCTTTGCTGCAGTGGGAGGGAGAGAGATAATCTGCAGAGCTGAGTGCTAACACCTAATTGTGCTCAGCTGGCGCTTCCTTAGCTCTGCCATACACCATCAGATTGTATTTTATATGTAAGCTCCATGTTGTTCTTTGCTGCAGGGACTGGGGTAAATGTGCTGCAGTTACTGAGGTGAACTAAACTGCAGAGTGAATGTGAGAGTTGAAACGAGCTGCAGAGACTTAAGGTAGAGAGAGACTCTCGTATGAAAATACACAGCACCTACTTACATGGGTATGTGCCAGACTACAAATTCCATTCTGCTTTGGTGCAGAGATAGGGTCCCCATAAAATGTTGCATTTGCCTCCGATTGGCAAAAACAATTTATGAATTTGATGCTATTTTTGCCTGGGTTTTCAGGGGGTGTTTACTCTCATATTCAACTGCCAAAACATAGAAGAAATTTGGATAACTTTGGAAGCTCTCTGTGGACCCTGGCTTTTGCTGTGGAATGCGATTAAGAAAATTTCAGGAAAGACCAACTAGAGCAGCTGAGCTTTATTTGGGGTTAATCAGAGGCACTTTAAATGATGGCAGTTGTATGCCGACTCCTATTTAACACGATTTGGAATGTGATTGCTTAATTCTGAACACAGCTACATCCCCAGGTTTAAGAGGGTGTGCAGACTTACGCAACCACATTATTTTTATTTTTTATTTTTCTTCCCTCCACCTAAAAGATTTCAGTTTGTTTTTCAATTGAGTTGTACAGTTTATAGGTCACATTAAAGGTGGAAAAAGTTCTGAAATGATTTATCTTTGTCTCATTTTTTTACAGCACAGAAACCTGACGTTTTAACAGGGGTGTGTAGACTTTTTATATCCACTGTATATCGGGGGGCCATTATCAAAGTAAAAAACAGTGTCTGACCAGTTTTAGTCATTTAGTAGTACCCGCCAGTATTAAACTCAATAGATAGGGTCAGTTCTGTTTTGGAGTCTGCAGAAAAGTGTGCCTCATATAGCTGTAATAATGATCAGTACAGTGGAGAGGGGTGATTTATGGCTCCGGTTTCTGACAGCTATAGTGCTAGATTCCCATGGTATCCTATCACTGCATTAGCATGCTGACAGCTCAGCATTTAGGACATTATGATAATTTATCCTGCATATGTTGTCACCTGCACTGTCAGAGTTTCTGTTTAATGATGGCATAAGTATTTTGTTTGTTTGTACCGCATTCTTTTCATTTGGCTAATGCCCCCTCATTAAATTGCACTAGCAAATGAGAGTAATTAAGTGTTTCCTATAGTTCAGATGCAATGATTAACTATGAGAGCTGCTACTGATTATGTTTTGCCATTTATCTCTATTAATCTAAGTATAATCTAGATGATAAATGCATGCAATTTTTTTTTGCCTCACTAGATGAATTGAAATTGCGTATGCAATAAATAAAAGGCTCTCTCGTCTAACAAAAGCTTTATTTTTATTTTTCAAATAAGCACTCTGGTTGCAATGTATTACAGATGCTGTAGCTATAAATGAGTTTTAGATAATAATGCAATAATATATAATATATAAAGCAAACATAAAAAAGTGGTTTGGATTTATTTTCTAATGATCATGTTTGGTTGGTATTTCTATAAAAAATAGGTTTGGTAATTGTGCTAAGGGATTCTACATAGTACAATAGGGAAGCATATTTCAGAATAGGTTGGAAATCAGGGTTAAAAGAAAGTTGTCAATTGCTTAATTCTTCACCTATCCACCTAATGTTTAGATGCAGTTTTATACATGAATATCAGTGAAAGTCTCAATTTTATCCTCTACGGGCTACTAGTTTTAATTACATTTGCAGTTTTGGTTTGGTTCCATGTTATTCAGGAATGGGAACCCCATCCTATTTCTCTGGAATGGAATCCCCCAGCACAATCCTGTTACTCAAGCTCAGGGACGTATATTGAAATTATATTCTACTAGGAAATTACCCATTAAAAATGACAGGAATAAAATTGTAAGGCTGGCAATGCTGTTTACCACACAATGTGAGGCTTTTGCTTCTCTGAGCAACATCGGTGCTCATCGCGAGCCCCGCGCTGAACGTCTTCGGGGCTCAACATGAGCCCTGCGCTGAGTGCCTTTGGCGCACACTGCAAGCCTCTTCCCCCTGTGTAGTTCAACTTTCCTGCTTTGCAATGATCACCTTCGGCGCTCGGGGTGCTCATGGCTTTTCCGCTCATTGCTGGCCTTGGCCAACCCGCCACTTGCCTTAGCCAACCCGCCTTGTGTCTTTTCCCCACCTCTCCCTCCCCTGTGTGTCCTCCTCCTCTGTCTCCTCCCCCCCCGTGTGTCCTTTCACCCTCTCCCTTTCCCCCTCTCCCTTTCCCCCTCTCCCTTTCCCCCTCTCCCTTTCCCCCTCTCCCTTTCCCCCTCTCCCTTTCCCCCTCTCCCTTTCCCCCTCTCCCTTTCCCCCTCTCCCTTTCCCCCCTTGTGTCGCCTTTCCCCCTCTCCCTTTCCCCCCTTGTGTCGCCTTTCCCCCTCTCCCTTTCCCCCTCTCCCTTTCCCCCTCTCCCTTTCCCCCTCTCCCTTTCCCCCCTTGTGTCGCCTTTCCCCCTCTCCCTTTCCCCCCTTGTGTCGCCTTTCCCCCTCTCCCTTTCCCCCCTTGTGTCGCCTTTCCCCCTCTCCCTTTCCCCCTCTCCCTTTCCCCCCTTGTGTCGCCTTTCCCCCTCTCCCTTTCCCCCCTTGTGTCGCCTTTCCCCCTCTCACTCCCCTGTGTCTCCTTTCCCCCCTCTTGTCCCTCCCCTGTATCTCAGCAGCGCCGCACTCACACCCTCTGCGGCTCCGGTCAAAACTATTTTCTGGATCAAGCCGCGGATGTGCATTCCGCCTGCGCGGTGCGCGCCTTGATCCAGAAAGGACTTCCAGCCGGAGCACGGGAGCCGCAGAGGAGAAGACGGTGAGTGCGGCGCTGCTGGAGGGTTGCATCCAGGTGCTACAGGCAGGAACCAGGTACTGGGAGAGATGCGAGGCCTGTGGGCTCATTGCAGCTGGGGGTACGTGCTTCAGGAACGTGTTTCACGAACCAGGTACTGGGGGTGATGCAGGTTGCAGGTGGGGGTACGTGCTTCAGCTACTGGCAGGAACCAGGTACTGGGAGTGATGTGAGCCCTTCGGCGCTCATTGCAGCCCTTGTCGGGTTTGTTGGTAACGCTGGTGCAACTTCAGGCCCGCATTGCGAGGCCCACAACATTCCTGAGCGTTACAAACGGCCCGTAATTACCACAACTATATATGTGATTGTTGAGTTGAAAAACAATGCTTTCTTATGACAGCAGATCTGCTGGATAATGGATGATGTTACCGTTTTTCTGATTCTAACCTTAGTTCCATTGTCATGAAAGATTCTATATTATTTAATGAATATTATAAAATTAATAAATTAGGAAAATCCATGGATAATGTGATTATACTAAACAACAACTTTAACATAAAAGTTTGGAAAAAAGAATGAACAAGTTTGCGTTCGTAAATGTGGGTTGAACAGTGGCTCATTCACTGAGGTACTCACGGTCACCTCATAGCATGTATTGCCCTCTTGGTAGCTCTTGTGGACTGGAGTTCCAAATCCCAGAGTAAGACGTGGCTTCAAGAATGTATCCAAAGTCAAATCGCTTCAGCACTATCTCAGTTGCTTTGCCCAAAACCACAACAATTCCTCCAGTCTTGGCTACTCTATGTAGACGGCACGTGTCTCATGCATTCCTCCCATTACCATTCTCTACACTTTCTATATGTAAAGACTTATTTAAAGAAAGTGTACAAGATGACAAATTGGGAGAGTATAAATAATAAGATGAAGTGATAAATAATTGGATGATTTTGGGTGAAGAACTACAGATGGAAGGAAGTATATAGAATGTTCCTGAAAATATAAGTTCTGGAATATCTATACTCTGTAAACCAGGAAGTTTGGAATAAGGACTGAAATCTATATCTACAGGGGTGGCCAAAAATAGCTAACATTTAGGATCCAGGAAGACTTTTAGGAGCCTGGTAGGAAGCCCTTCATAGTTATACATTTATACTTCTGAAAAATATTTTGGCTCTACAAAAAACACATTTTAGGATATCAGGCTCACAGGAAATTTCCGCCCTTGTATATATATGTATGTATGTATATATACACTTAAATGCATGTGTATTAACTGTAGAAAGGGAAATAGTCTAAATCCACTTTGGCAATCCTGGATGTCCGACTTTATGATTATTGTTTCCCTTTCTTCTTAATGGAAACCATGTGAATTAAGATTGATTTCCTTTTCTTTATTTTTTTTTTTCCTTTAAATATATTGAAGGTCAGTATCCAATATGTCGGTGTGTTATAAATGAACTGTAATAATAATTTAAAAGGAATAGGTCATGCACAACAATTTAAGATGCAGTGTAAATAAAATACAGTTTCCATTATGAAAATATTTGTGTTAATTGTGATTTCCGTCTCAAATGTTTTCAATATTTTCTTTATTTGTGCCTTCTATATCTATATTTGTGTTTGTGGGACTTCTTCAATAGTTAACAGAAGTACCTTAAAAGACAAAGTATGGGCTGAGGGAGAAGATCCTACAGGTGGAACATCACCTTGCAAAAATGGTGTACTCTTACCTGCTGTACATATTAAAAGTATGTCTTTAATAATAAATATATTTGCTTTATTATTTATGTGTGGGATGGGGACAGACTCCAATGACTTTTTCAACCCCTAAGGTTATATATATTTTCCTCCAAGGACCACACAACATGTTGGCTCTTTTGCTCAATGAACACCAAAAAAATCAGCATGGTCCACCACTGAATTGTTGGTTTCCCTTAGCCTGCTTTAGTATCATAGGGGGCTCCAGACATGGACTTACTGAGTGCAGCTACACCTCATTGACGAGGCCCAATGAAGGCTAAAACCTGCTTCTGGGGGTTACTCTTTCTCCTGTTCTGGGTGGAATCGCCTGGTATTTCTGGGCTGGATCACTGTTTGGAGTGAGACCAGACTGATATACTACAGGATATTTCTCCCTGTGAAGGGCACAAGTGAGCTAAAAGAGGTTGCTCTCCCAGTGGGTTATCATGTCCATAGAACCAACCTAGTAAGGTTAGCTCGTTCTCTGAATGAGCACCTCTGATATCGTTTATTCAGTTGGCTCTGCCACCAAAAGGTGGTTTAGGCAGAATGTAAGCTATACAATGTTATTTATGTAATCCATATATATTTTTTGTGGAATGGATCATTCTCTTAGTACCTCCCATATGGAGGAGTTTGCCTCACTCTGTTCTAAACCTGCCGACCAGTTATTAGCCTGTTATCTCTTTCTGTTATCTTACGGCTTCCATTACAATGCAAATCACATGAATTTTGGAAATATGCCATTCTAAGCCATAGCAGACTTCATCATAATAGGAAATGTTAGGGACTAAATTGAGGCTCCTTACTGGAATAGTTTGCTACACCCTCATGAGGTAGCGAGAGTCTGTACTTACAGTAGACCTTAAACAATCCAGGTAAGTGGTTTATTTTGGCAATAAGAAGAAAAGAGTATAACTAAATCTTGATGACAAACATCTAAATATGGAAATTTAAATTTTTAATTACACTTTTGGCTATATATTCCAAACAGACCTACAAAAAGAAAGCCTATTTAAAATGTAGCTTCCCCATTTTAGAGTTCTATAGAGCCTTATTCTTCCATTGAGATCTACTGTCAAGGAGCTGTTTAAAGATAACCTTTTAACATGTCAATACAGAACATAGCTACATCCACTGTTACTCCCATTACGCACAGGTTTCTAATCATTTTACTAATGAAGACCAAATATCTCAACAATAACACAAAACTAAATATAGCAGCTAAAAAACTAAAGAATGTAATTATTTAAATTGTAAAAACATTTTGTCCATTATAAGTCAAGTTCTTAAAAAAAAACATATATATATTCTGCTTTTGGTAGTCCATTAATAGAAAACAGAGATTAATCACATTGACAGAATTAACAATAATTGTTCATTATGTTAATAAGAAAGCACATTGACGCATCTGCTTCTCCTTATTACAGTTTTGCATTATACACCTTTACTGTAGGACTCTTCTATCATTCTAACCGTATTCCCGACACATTTATAGTGGTTTGTTAGATAAAAGTGACTCCCATGACCTAGCTGTGATCTAGTTAGAAGTCATGTCAACCTCACTAGAAAAGGGAAAATATCTGAGAAAGAAAAACAAAAAATCAAATAGAACTGAGGCTAAGCTGCCTAGTGTATCCTAGCTTATTATTGTTGTTAAAATATATTTTCAAAGCACCAATCTCTTCTAAATCCTTTCGGTGCAATAAAAGCAATTTAAATAAGCCAAGTTGCTCTGGAGGAATGGGGGCCCTGCTCCAATGAACATGCCCAATCTTAATGGTACTTGGGGATGGTGTAACCATTTATTAGAAATATTATTTTTGAGAATCAAACCTTGTTTAGGGGAAAGTATGATCCAGTCATATTAGATGACTGTTGTTGAAAGTACAGGTTGTGAAATTAAGGAGATATGTGGTACCCTTCTTTAAAGAAATTGGTCTTCAGAGGCTGTTTACAGATATGAGAGCAAAAGTTAATTTGAGGCTGGTGAAGTTGGGTAGGGAGCTCCCAAACTTTGTATATGCGTAAGGAAAGTCTTGTAAGCAGATCTCGAAGTAGTGGCTTAGCTGCAGAAGGGAGATGTGTTACTGAAGACATTTTAGCATAAAATTGTGATTTTGAAATGTATACATGAAGACATGCAGGAGAGAAATGTATATATATGTTGTGATAAGAGATATGGGTCCAGGCCAAGTTAGAAGAAAAATGTTGTTACCATCAGCATACACATAAGCCTGACATTTATTTGCTTGGTGATACAGTTGAGAATTTGAGCAGAAACACAGAATGAAGACTAATCGGTATCAGTATTTGCATTATGGATGACTGTCCATTGCTTCTGTTCATGTTTTGTCATGGCTGGATCCAGTCATTAATTTACAGATTAAATACAATTTTACAATGTAAAGCTGAGGTATAGTCCATGCCTCACAGAATGGGTTAGTTAAAGCTGTAAATAAACAGGATTTGAGGACAATCTATTAACTGAGCAGTAGTTTGCCACAAGACTTATCCTAGTGCTTGAAGACATTTACTTCTTAATTAGAAGACTATTTAGCAACTGAGACCCAATTTGAGCAAGGCACCATTCTACTTCATGCTTGCCAACATCATACACTATCCTGGATTGTCAAGCTGCTATATTGATTTTCCCCATTGTTTTGGTCAACCTTTTTTTTTTTTTACTTTATATAGCATTCTATTTATATATTCAAATAAACCATAATTTTAAAAAATGTTACAACATTGATGGCTCCATTTTTAATCATTCCATATGATATAATTTTGCTTTTGGAACCAGTGGAATCTAGCTATTGCTGCTGGGCACTCATATCTGTGTGACTGGTAAATGAAACGCATACAGCCTTACCAAATTACATGACTAATGACAACCTCCAGTGGCTTCTGCAATCAAAGATTAATTTGCTTTATCAAGTTTGTGGAATACGAGGTGATAAATCATGTCACAATGAAATAATCAGTGGAAGCCTGATGTTCCTCTCTACACAGAAGGACAGGTGCTGACGAGGATTCATTTGCCATCTATAGTTAATTTTCTTCTCATGGTCTTTGAAGTCCTAATTCTGTTTTGTTCATATGTGAGAAAATGTTTTGTTTCTTGGTCGTGATTTTAGATTGTCAGTTTCCCAGACCAATACTCACTAATTCTGACCCGTCATGTCATAATCCATCATAATCTTTAGTCACAAAAAACAATGGAAAAAGTCAGTAGTATATTGGACTATGAATTTTTTTAGGTTTACCATTGTATCATTCCATCAATAAAATGTAAAATCAAAGTTTGATCAGTCGGTTATAATTGTATTAATAGAATCCTGGTATCACAAAACATCGGGTAATAATTTCGCTATATTGTATGTTGTAATTTAATTGAAAATGAAAAATATATATATTCTTGAAACATACCTGATTTTCCCTGTGAGTATAAAGCATTACTCTATGTATACTAGATGTGTTGGGGTAGGCTATTAGCTTGGTAACACATGGAGTTTTGCCCCAAATAACTTATTTTTTGGTTTCATTTATTTTTTTGCACAGTATATAGCCAATTTATGATAAGGTCCCTTTATCTCATATTATGTATGTATGTAGCGTTTCGTCATATATTTACATTATGATGACACCTTGATGAGAAAATTATTATTGGTTCCTGATGTTCCTTCTATGTGTGTGATCTTTCTTTTGTCTGATATGCATAATTATCGGAGAATACTAATCAAGCAAATAAAAACACATATTGTTGTTTACTCACAAGGGTTTTGATACAGGAGTACGGATTTAATTTGTAAATTAGTAATCTTAGTAAAGCATATTAAATTGCTTCTTAAAAAAAATGATATCGCATAAGTGTGTAGAGTTGCAGCTTTATTTTAAGTCAAAACAAAAGCATAAGTGCTCAATCTGAGAACAAATAATGCTGAAGTAGGCTTGTTCTATAGGCATAGTTACGTACTCCGAGAGCAACACACTTTTAGCTCACTTATGACCTTTACAGGCAAAATATCCTGTAGTATATCCGTTTAGTCTCACTAAATAGAGTGATCCAGCCGCAAAATACCAGACAATTCTCCCCTAAACAGGCAAAACGGAAATCCTCAGACGTACCTTCATTGGGCTTTGTAAGTTGTAGCTGAACTCCTTAAGGTAGAGTGAGCAATGAAACCACATCTGGAGCCCCCTATCACCATTAGGGAAGCTGAGCCTCAAGGGTCATTTGCATAATGATCAGACGGGTGAAATTTTTTATGAAATGGAGAGAAGCAAAAACAGAAGCACTCAATCTGAGAATGAACAACACCTAAGTAGGTTGTGCCCTTCACACACAGAAATATCCTGTAGTATATCAGACTGGCCTCGCTCAACAGGATGATCGAGCCCTGAAATACCAGGCGATGCTACCCTGAGAAAGTCCCAAAACGATTCTTTCAATAACATAACATTTTGGAAGGCCTGAAAAAGGCTGCTTCGTTATTTTCCCAAAGCTTTTGGGTCTTGCTATTTGCATACTTTTGAACATTAACAGATACCTACAGAACCAATTGTGGAGAATGTGTATAGGGTTGCTGTATTTGTGAATCCACTTGGAACAGCATAGAGCAGAAAATGTAGTTCAAGACTGACCCAAAAATAATGAAGCCATTTATAGAGTGAGTTGAGATTGTACTTCATTTCATACCTAATTTTGTTACCTGAGGTTTTTTTTCCAAATGATTACAACAAAGTGTTTGGGAGTTTTTTAATCCAAAAACTGAGATAACGTCTATGAGCCCTATTCAATTCCCCATTTTGTAAAGTTACACAAGCAAAAAGTGCTCAGTAACCTTTCCTAGCTATTCTATTCACCCTTCTCAGCATGATTGCGAGTAAGCTGTTCCCAATGATGTGATTAACTCCTACTCGCAATATTACACCTGCTTCCCCATTGATTTTCACAGATATTACAAGTTGCTCTTGCTCAAAAAAATCTGTTAAATTCAAAATTACCTATTACTTAAATCTCATAATAGTCCTGATTTGGGCAAAAAAAAATTGTGAGTACTATAAAACACCCACAAAGGCTTTTCCCCCACTCCTCTCACTCCCAATCACCCACTATCGGCCATTAAAATAACCATGGGGGGGGGGGGCATTAAGATCCCCATGACATCTAAAATATTAAACCTGTGCCACAGGGGTCCTTAAAGGACCTCCGTGGCATCAAAGATTGGCCCCTGCCGCAGAAGTACATTAAGGAGACAATCTGTGATTAGCTAGTACATCTTGTACCAATATAAACGTATGCATAAGCTGTAGGGGTAGACTTTTACAGGGACTGCTTGGAAGATTTGAGCTTTTAAGCACTTGTTAATAGGTTGATGTTTAGATATGCAAACAAACACTATTCTATATCTCTTTACACATTTGGAAGCTTCAGTTGAGTTATATGATAACATTTAATAACACTACAGAGAATAAAATGGCTGGAGATCCTAATTCGGACCCAGGCCGACAAGCAGCATTCATACTAAATCCTTGCGTTTATCTTTAAAATATGCTTTTGTTTTTTTCCCGAATGAAATAAATGTAATAATTGAATGTGATGCAGCATGTAAATGACAGGATTTGTAGTTTTTATAGATTTTTTAGCAAGAGAATTGTTTTAAAAGGAGTGAAATTTATTAGCTATTGGTAGCTTCTTTATTGCCTTGCTGCTCCGCTGTAATAAATAAAAGAAAGTGAACTGAATTTACAAATGGCACACAAGGTGCACATTTTGAGGGGGGAAAAGTCTATTTTTCTAGAGTTGGCATTAAATCCTTTTTTTGTGATGACAAAGAGGCTAAGAGAGCAAACTGTATTTTCTGCTTTTCGAAAAGAGGCTTTTTTTCTCGAGGGCATTTTTCCCTATGATCATCAAGGGATTTCAAAAGCAATAAAGTGCGGAATCATTGTTCAACTTGAACAGTATTAAAACTTAGGTTTTAATTTCAGTAAAGTAATAAGATTTGAACCTGTCTCACATTACAGCACTGTAAGGCATTTAGCAATTGTATTTTAAAGAAGGGTTTTAAAATGCAACTCACTTGAAAGCTGTCTGTCTAGTAATTAATAGTTGCTCACCAAGACAGACTTTTATACATATATATAGATATGTACACACTGATATTTTTTTAATCCGTCTTTTGTTGATATTAATGTTAGAAATAATGTTATACAATATATCGTAGGCTGACAGATATAATTGCTATGACTTCGGGTAGGTGAATGCTTATATAGACACCTACATACTGCACATTTTGTATTCACCGACAACTGTGTTGCTCTATAAATGTAGATTAAATAGAAAAATGTTGACAAAAATATTCATTCTTTGAGCTAAATGTAGGAAAATTACTCAATGACTCCATATTTATTATCTGCCTTTACCTATAATGACATGTTCAATATTTTATTGGAAGATCTTGATTGTAAATATTAGATAGTCTTAAATAAATAAACATATTATCCCAAGGATATAAACTGCAAGAGCTATTTGTGGTAAGAAACCTCTGACAGATCCTTGGGATTGCGTAGATGATTGCCCACCTCTTGTGTCTGGTCTCCATTTCCGTGCCTAGAGGCAGTTGAGTGTTCTAGTTGTATATTGATGTCAGAGTTACTACTGAGTAGCTAGCTGTGACAGATGTCTATAATTACAGACAGTGCTGCCAATACTTCTGAAGACTGTCTATGTTGAACAATTATCTTATTTATGGCACACCCTCGAGTATTGTTGAAATCGCTGATAGAAAGGGGGTATTGTGTCTGCAACCTCAGGGAGACTACAAATATGAGTATATGTCTTAAAGATCTATGCCATCATTTGTATTTGCTGCAATCTTCGCACCGTGTCTCCTATGTTCAGGACATATATTGCATTTTATGTATAAATGAGGATGGTGAACCATAGTTATATCATTTAGGACATATGCATAGCAATAAGCTTTTTTTTAAATAATCTTGAATCAGAAAGTATATACATTGTCAACAATTTCTTACACGAGCAGCAGAGCTATATTTTTTCTTCTAAACATTTGTTTAGCTTTTTTATATTATAACATAACTATTTATTTGTTGGCAGTGAGCATTATAGCAGTTGGTGAACAAACAGATTTTCTTTAAAAGTTTCTATGAATTGTATTTAAACATTGGCAAGTAGAGAGACTGATATGGTGGTTTTTGATATTGAGATTTATTATGGATCATTTTGTTAGATAAAATGTCAGTGCCCAAATGCCATCTTACAATCTACATACCCAACCAAAGTGACCAGCAGAGCAGTATATGTTATCTAAATATTAAAACCAATAGAACAAATATTTTACATGTAGACTGTTTGGTTTGGTTAGGTTAATTATGTATATTTATTAATTGTATCCATCCATCCATCTTTTGTAGCTTGCAGTCCCTATAAACATGTCCTTTGGGTTTAATTGTATACAGAACATCTTTCAAGCATTGCTCAAGACTTGTATAGGCTACTTACTGGGCTACGACTTATAGGCTACTTACTGAAATGTACCTGTGCTAAATACAGAATGGAACTACTGTGATTGCTCCTAACTTCACAGATGAGGGCAGCAGAAAGAAAAAAAGGAGGGATTCGCTTAGAAATGGAGGAGAGCTTGCTAGAAGGATCGAACAGAAACATAAGTATATATTATGATGGGGAAAAGGAAGCTAGAAGGTGAGCCAAGGGCAAAGGTTTGAGAACGTGAAAGGGAAGCAAGAAATATGGCTGAAATGTTGAGCAGTGAAAGATGAAAAAATTAGACTAGAGGTGAAGGTGTGAAGGGAAACTAGCAGGTATGTTATATATGGGTAGAGTAATAAGAATGAGACACCTACATGAAGTGAATTAGACAGCATGCAGTTATAATGGAGACCTTGTTGTCTAGTGCCAGATTGTCCAACTCCATGCCCAATGGTTGATGATATGATAGAAAATCTTTGAGTACAGATAATCCAGCCACGTATGTAATGGTGGGTTGAAAGTTAATTGAAATGTCCTCCACTGTATAACCAGTAAGGAAAGAAAGCACCATTCCGAGTATACATTTACATGTCTCAAACAGGACAAAGAACTTGGCTTCCTCACCGATTCTAAGGATTCTGAGACAAGCAAATGAGCCTCCTGAGAGCAGGACCATACGTCTAAATGGATTCCCATGTTAAGGTTGTGCATTTTGAGCCTTGATTCTCTACCCAGAATCCTTAGTGGCAGTGTAATCACTGTTCGCTGAGAATTTCTATTGGAAAATCAGGTTCTTTGGCCTACTTGAAACATGTCTGTACAAGAATGGTCTTGTCTTTCCTTACAGATGTCTTCGTGCCTGAATCATATTTTCTCTATCTACATGTGTTCACATAGGAAATTACTGATAATGTGATCATGTTTCGACTCTTGAAAAATTGAGTTTTACAAGGAATACTTACTCAGACATTACCTCCATTTATTCTCCTATTTCATGTTTAAAATCACATAAGTGTCTTGAGGACAATACAAAAAGGTTTAAACACTTATTCTGTATTGTAAAATGATAAAAGTTTTCATGGAAAAATGTTCTATTGGTTGAAAATTTATCTTTCCTTTTGTATGGCACATTAATTTGTGGAAAAATGCTTTGAAATAACCCTGTAAATCTAAGTGATATAAGAAGCTAGATAAATTCATTATTGTAGGGATTTTCATTGATAGGTTATGATGTTGTAACATCTTTCTTGTTTGTTGGAGCTTTTAATTTATGAAATCGTTACCTCCTGCTATTGGGTTATTTATGGGAAATACAAATCTTTTATCATCTTTGATTTGACCTTTGCAGGATTTAACAGTGATTTATAGTTTAAATAGGGCTTTTTATTGCTTGTTTTTATACAACTAATACTCTTGTATGGAAAGTTTATAGGTCATTGTGCACATCAAGGCTACATTTGAAAATAGGAATATAATAGAGTGATGTGTGTATAGGGGAAAATGTGCTTCCTGTATAGATGTGGAGAGAGATTAAGAAAGAGAACATGTGGAGAGGATGACATGGAAATAGGATGCAAGGGGTGTTGAGTGAAGGACAAACTGTTTTGTAGGGTTAATCATGTGTTGTATGGATTGAGATAGAGAGGTGGTGTGTAGAAGGAGATGGGAGGTTGTGGCATGTGGACCAGGAAGAAGGGAGATGGTATGTGGAGGGAGATAGAAAAAGGTGATTTGTAGAGGAAAATGGTGAAGTGGTAGTGCACGAGGGAGATGGGAAAAGGTGCTATTATTATTATTTTATTATTATCCTTTATATGTAACACGCCAACATATTCTTTATCGCTGTACAGGAGATAAGTATAGTTCAAAAACATATTTGCAAAAGAATGGAGGGTGCTGTTATTGGGCTTAAAATCAAACGAGCCTAGTACCTAAGAAAATTGAAAACTTGCAACCTTACGGTCTAAAGGGTGAGGTACAGGGGTGACAGATGCATTGTGCATATTAAGGCTGATGGTTATGAGCTTCTTTAAACAGATGCGTTTAAGTGAGGTTTTGGAGGATGTGAGGCAGGAGGATAGTCTACTGGAGCGAGGCAAGGAGTTCCAAAGAATAGGGGCAGTGAGCAAAAAGTCCTGAAGGCGGTAGTGAGAGGAGGTGATAAGAGAAGTGGAAAGAAGACAGTCATTAGCAGAACGAGGACGACGGTCAGGAGAGAATTTTAAGAGGAGAGCTGAAATATAAAGGGTGTATTATTGTTGAGGGCTATATACAGTGGATATAAAAAGTCTACACACCCCTGTTAAAATGTCAGGTTTCTGTGCTGTAAAAAAGAGACAAAGATAAATCATTTCAGAACTTTTTTCACCTTTAATGTTACCTATAAACTGTACAACTCAATTGAAAAACAAACTGAAATCTTTTAGGTGGAGGGAAGAAAAAAAAAACTGGGGCCTTAGTTAAGATAGAGGGAATTTTGAACAGTTCCAATTACCAGTCAATATTGGCACAAAACCTTCAGGCTTCTGCTAGAAAGCTGAACATGAAGAGGAACTTCATCTTTCAGCATGACAACGACCCAAATCAACAAAGGAATGGCTTCACCAGAAGAAGATTAAAGTTTTGGAATGGCCCAGCCAGAGCCCAGACCTGAAACCGATTGAAAATCTGTGGGGTGATCTGAAGAGGGCTGTGCACAGGAGATGCCCTCGCAATCTGACAGAATTGGAGTATTTTTGCAAAGAAGAGTGGGCAAATCTTGCCAAGTCAAAATGTGCCATGCTGATAGACTCATACCCAAAAAGACTGAGTGCTGTAATAAAATCAAAAGGTGCTTCAACAAAGTATTAGTTTAAGGGTGTGCAGACTTATGCAACCATATTATTTTATTTTTATATTTTTTCTTCCCTTTACCTAAAATATTTCAGTTTGTTTTTCAGTTGAGTTGTACAGTTTATAGGTCACATTAAAGGTGGAAAAAGTTCTGAAATGATTTATCTTTGTCTCATTTTTTATAGCACAGAAACCTGACATTTTAACATGGGTGTGTAGACTTTTTATATCCACTGTACGTTAGGGTCATGATTTTAATCTGGACGCTATAGGAAGCCAGTGGAGATGGAAAGAGGTTATGTTCATTGGGAGATATGGGTGCAGTGGGATGCAGTCAGTTGCTGTAGGAAAAAAGTCCTATGTGAAAGTGGATGCAGAGAGGTGTATGTGGGGGTTACCTAATGAGAAGTGAAGAGAAGTGATGCATGGAGTGTATTGGACGATTAAGACAATTTAAATGTTTATCTAATTTGGGGACTTTCCCCTGTCAGCCAGTGAGAAGCAATAGAGCTGTATGAGTCCTACTTGTATGCCGATGAGATCTACGGACTAAAACATGTTCTGTGCATTTCCTGTTGGTTCCAATGAAGTTTAAACCAATTTTACGTTTATATTTTTTTTATGCAAAACACTTTGGAAATATTTAAAGCAAGCTCTTAAGAATGCATGAAATAAGAATTGTGTTCCACGTCCCTATAAGTCTTTTAGTAGACACTGAAAAGAGTTAAAATATGTCCTCCAGGCAAATTGTCATTTATCTGCTTTTTTTTTTTTACAGATTCATTATAGCAAATAATTCCTGTAATTCATTATAACAACCCTTATGTAAACATGTAGAACCGTATTTCCATTCATTTCCTTATCGGCTCAGTGTGATACACACATTTTCTGTTTAATATGTGTCATGCAGTGCTTTTGAGTGCATCTCATACAGAGTTTTTATTGAATTTCTGTAGCTGTCATTATATCTCTATACAACCTTTAGGATCTAATATTGTGTGTTCCCAGTCCTATAATCGGCTTCAGATTTAGGGATCAATATAATTAGTTTTTTTTTCTCCCACTGTTCAGCAGTAGTGTTAGAAAAAAAAGGGCGAGGAGCATTGAGCTGTGAGTTTTATTAATGTACTGTGATTGTATCTTTATATTTCCAGCATATCTTATGTATATGGGAATTGAAGCTGTAAAAGCGTTGCGGCCATGTATTTGTTTTTATCTCTCTTTGTTAAATCAAAATAATGTTCACACAAGCATTTCATTAGATTCCACGTACCTCCTGCCTCTATTCTCTTTAATTAACAGCTGCAGTCTCTGCCTTTTTCGTTTCTTTTGTTGCTTAAGAAATTTCATATATTGCCTTGACTATTAAGTTCACTTGTATAGTACAAATTAATTGTGTGTGTGTAGACTGGGCCACTAATCTGGCAAAAATACAAATCTAATCTATAAAGCTAAAAATGTTCAATAGTTGGGCTGTCATTTCCCTCCCATATATCGTCCTGTTATATTGGCTACAGTTTTAAAGGTGATCATTCACGTAGTGGTACTAAGAAGACGTTTCGGCTTGTGATAAAGTACAGTGACCCCATGATATTTGTTTTTGCGTTGTTCAGTCGTGTCCGACTCTCAGTGACCTCATGGACCGTAAAACACCAGGCACATCTTTATGTTCATGCTGATCCAGATCCACTTAGTTTTCATGGCAGAGATACTGGAGTAGGTTCCATTTCCTTCTCCATTGGCGACAGCATACAGCTTCTGGTATTCCAAGGTGGTCTCCCATCCAAATTACAGACCCAATCCTGCTTGGCTTCAGGGTCGTGGGACCTCTTGGTGCCCTGACTGCGATCGAACCCAGGTCGTAGCTGTGAAAGCACTGAATCCTAATCACCAGGGAACCCTTTTGTACCAAACTCCCATAAGGAGTAATATAAATTTGGTTTTAGCAAGCACAATGAGTACCAAGGAAGCTTTGCGTGCCGATGGATTTTTTTGCTCATCAAGACGTTTTGAATACAGAAATCGACATGTTTTGGGTTAGTCGAGTACCGAGGGTCCACTGTAGATGAAACCACAGTATCTGTTAAGAAACAATATTCAATATTAGAAACACTCAAAGGATGCCCTATCCCTAGAAGACCAGAAGAGGCATAATTAGGATTACTTATGTCAAACATATCAAAACACACACAACCCCTAACAAAAAAAATATTTTAGGTACTAGAATAATCATAATTAAAAATTGGAAATCAGATAAACCCACAATAGAAGAGATAAAAACAATATCATATCAGTCTGTACACACAATGTACATGATATCGACAGTTATAGACAAAAAAATATAAAAAAATGGATATCCTGCTGGAACATTTGGACACTAAAAATAGACAAAAGTAAATAAATTAACAACTTAAGAACCTAAATAACTTTGAAGAAAGAGAAAAAGGAGAAAAGTAAAAAAGAAAATGAGTAGCGAAAAAGGAGAAATGTAATGAGAAATTGTATCAAAGAACAAAAACATTAGTGTATATCTACAACATAGTTGTTAATTATTTGTATTTAGTTTTAACTACAATAAAAAATATTTGAAGAAAAGGAACACAACATAGGGCATAGTCCCTTAATGTTTTTGATTCAACTTCTGTAACATAATAGGAAAACGGTGATGTTATGCATGGTATTTGTAAGCTTCCTTTTAAAGGGATGTTTTACCTAAATACATTTTTTGTTTGTGAATCAAACATTTATTGAATCAAATATTTCGGATGTGGAAGTTCAAATATTAGTGTAAAAGTTTTAGCACTTGTCTGTTGTTTGCCTTTTATTGTATACTAGTCGTTTACCCGTCATAAATGATGGTATAATATTACATGTGCCCCCCCCCCCGTTTCTCTTTCTTGCCCTCTCCCTCCCATGTGTCTCCCCCCCCCTCCTCTGTGACTCTTCCCCCCCCCCCCTCCCTCCTCTGTGACTCTTCCCCCCCCCCCTCCCTCCTCTGTCTTCCCCCTCCCTCCTCTGTCTTCCCCCTCCCTCCTCTGTCTTCCCCCTCCCTTCTCTGTCTTCCCCCTCACTCCTCTGTCTTCTCCCCTCTCCCTCCTCTGTTTTCTCCCCTCTCCCTCCTCTGTCTTCTCCCCTCTCCCTCCTCTGTCTTCTCCCCTCTCCCTCCTCTGTCTTCTCCCCTCTCCCTCCTCTGTCTTCTCCCCTCTCCCTCCTCTGTCTTCTCCCCTCTCCCTCCTCTGTCTTCTCCCCTCTCCCTCCTCTGTCTTCGCCCCCTCCCTCCTCTGTCTTCGCCCCCTCCCTCCTCTGTCTTCGCCCCCTCCCTCCTCTGTCTTCCCCCCTCTCCCTCCTGTCTTCCCCTCCGCTCCTTCCTGTCTTCCCCCCTCACCCTCCTGTCTTCCCCCCTCACCCTCCTGTCTTCCCCCCTCACCCTCCTGTCTTCCCCCCTCACCCTCCTGTCTTCCCCCCTCTCCCTCCTGTCTTCCCCCCTCTCCCTCCTGTCTTCCCCCCTCTCCCTCCTGTCTTCCCCCCTCTCCCTCCTGTCTTCCCCCACTCTCCCTCCTCTGTCCCCCCCCCCCTCCCCTGTGACTCTTCCTCCCCCCCCCCCCCCCACCCCAGGTTAGAACTCATCTGCAATTTCGGGATTGATTTTTGAAATATTTACCCAATCAGGTTGCAGAGCTCAGTGTCTGTAACAAAAACAGAATTTAAAATGGCAGCTTCTGTTCTCCACAAGCCTAGAGTAGTAACTTGCAATCTAGGCCAGTTTTACAGAGATATCTAATATTTTTTCGAAGTGATCTTCAATATAAAACTTAATTTTATGTGTAATATTCCATTTAATGTTCTCCTTTAGACCTTACTATCGTCAATAAATCTGGGCCTCCCATAAGCTCTCTTTTCCATCTGTGCTAAAGGCAAATTAACCACACTACCTTATTTATTAAAAATACAAATACTGGGCTCTGGTTTCTCACAAATCTTTTGCATTTTAAAAATACAATTACTTACAATTATAATAGTGATGCATTTGCTAACACAAAGGAGGAAAGGAAAAAGAAAAATGAGAAAAAGACCAACTTGATGTATACTCAATGTATACTCTACATGAATAACTAAACAATCACCTACTAGAGATCACACTTACGAACTTCCACAATATCTTTATCCTTAACTCAATATTTAAAGATCATAGTTTTAGTCTTGTCCCAGATTCATCTATGCCAGGGGTCTTCAACCTATTAATTCTTGCCGCCCACTTTTGATGATAACATTTCCTTACCGCCCACCGGTGCCGCAGTAACTCCATTTACCCAGTCTCATTTCTGGTTACATAACTTATGACCCTAGCTATGTATTGCTCTATACTTACTAGATGTGATCCGGTACTGACGGCTGTCTCTAGGCTCTCTCACCTGTTCTCCAACCAGCCAAGCGTGGTGCTGAGGGTCTCCGGCGTGTGACATCACTCATCAGCGACAACCACCTAGCAATTACCCTGCCGTCCACCATGAAAGCGTGAATCGCCCACTAGTGGGCGGTAGGGACCAGGTTGGCTACCACTGATCTTAATGCTCGGAAGTCATTTTTAATTATAGTATTCATCCCAATATGTGTGTTTTAAATAATAGAAAATATACATCACAATTTGTGGATTGTGATGTTTCAATAGAAATGTAACGATTTAATATTTTTTTTCCACATTTGGCACACTTTTCCATATCAAGGCAAATTCTCATACTATTTAAAAAAATGTAAATGTTTATATTATCACATATAATAGTTGTGGTAATTGGGAGTTTTTGTCACGCAATGTTAAAATTTACGAGTTTGCGCATGCGCAATGAGTGCCAAAAGCGCTTATTGCGAGGCCCGAAAGTTACGGGTTTGACAAGGGCTGCAATGAGTGCCGTAGGCGCTCATTGCAGGGCTTGCGATGAGCGCCAAACTGGCTTGATGGGGCTGCAATGAGCGCCGAAAGCATGACTGGGTTGCAATGAGGCTTCAAATTTTATTGCCGTCATTTTTGACGGGCAAGTCACTTTTATATAATAATGGCACTGAAATTAAAAATCAGAAGGTATAAGAAAAGAGAGAAATAGTGTCCTCAGTTTTTTACGTTTCCTTGTTTTTCAAGAGCATAATAAGCACCTAAAAATGTAAAATCACAACCATATTTGTGCAGTTAGTTATCTGGGGTGAAATATCGAGTACTTATTACAAATATACAGAATCCTCATGTCCGTGTATAGATATGACGGGCAGCCTGTTTTAATTGAAGGGCCTTTTATATGGTTTCTGAATCCTTAATTGGGACTCACGGTTCTTTGAACCTTTTATTTCCCCCAAAGCAAAATGGTAGAATTGCTGTAGGAAAGGAATTACTTGGTGATAGAGGTATAGATAATGAGGAGAAGTATGTAAGTTTAAAATATGTTATTTTAGTTTTAGATATATATAAATGACTGTGTAGTGCCTCTCACCCAAAAGTACAGACAGGGGCCACATGGGAAGTGTCTGAGTGCCACCTATTGCCCACCACTGGTGTATAGTATGCTTGTGGAAGAATTACATAATCATATAAGCAGTATTGTTACCCTGAGACTCTAGGCTTCTTCCTGACTGTGTGGAGTTACCATTTGTTGTTTCCCAAATTGCCGGCTCAACCCCTGTTTCCAAGTATGACTTTTATACTCGCTAAGCAGATACACTGTGTATTGTTTAGGAAATCAAGACAAACTGTTCACTAGAAGGTATGATCATGAGGCTGAAGCTATTTTGGCCATATAATAATCAAGAGTCAGCAGGATTCCGTAGAGAAGACTCTGATGCTGGGAAAGATTGAAGGCACAAGAAGAAGGGGGACGACAGAGATGGAGATGGATAGATGAGGTCACTGAAGCAATGAACATGAACTTGATAAGGCTCAGAGGGGCAGTGATTTACAGATGTACCTGGTGTGCTGCGGTCCATATGGTCACAGAGAGTCAGACGTGACTAAACGACTTACATTTGTGCATGTGAAGCAGGGTAAAAAATAAAAAAAATAGCTATATTGTCATGCCCAGTACCATGACTATTATAGGTGCTTTGCACCTTTGCAATTTTAAAATGGTGTATTGATGATAAGGAAACAGAAAGTGAGCACATGATTTCTGTTTATTTTTCCTCAAAACTTTTTTTTTTTTTTTTTTTTTTTAACAAATAATGTGGTAAAATAAACCCAGCCTTTACAATTCTATCTTTTATATACATTTTTCTTTATTGAGAGATATTCTCTTGTGTTTTGGTTATTGCTGCTACTTTCTCGGGGGATGTGTCCTTTTAATAGAGTGTGCTTTCATTTAGTCCTGTTCAAAGCATTGGCATTTTTAGCTACTACATTCCCATTGTTCAGTACAAGGTTAATGTGCATTGTCGCTTCCCAGGAAGATGATCATCAGAAACTAAAATGATAGCACCACAGCAGCAAATGTAAATAGAAAAGGTTGGAGTTTTTTTTGGGGGGGGGGGTTTAAACACATTTTATCCATTTTCAAGTGGGGGTTTTCAAAACAGTGCACTTTAAATGTGGAAGTACAGTGACCCTTTATCATCATTGTGACAATAAATGTATTCTTAATTTTCAGTTCAGTATCAAGTATCTTTCCCTGAAATGTTCGGATCTAGTCTATTTCATAGCCGCATCCCGTCAGAACAGTGGGGTTGAGCGCTCCAACGTGGTGCAACTGGAACAGCTCAGATTGAACAGCGAGGCCATCGATATGTTTGGCGCAGGCACTCGGCCCCCCAGGGCCTCGGGCGCGTTCACAAGGCCTCTTCTGTCAGCGCGCCTTATGAGCCAGACCGGAGGTGGAAATAGTTCTCTGCCTGCAGTACATTTTTTGCTGTGGCGCAACACTGAACCCCACTGTTCTGACGGGATGCAGCTACGAAATAGAAAAGGACCAAATGTTCTCTTTGTTAGTCTTACTGTATATTGTGGTGAATGGAGCCAATCAATATAAACCAGGACACTTAAATACATTCTGAATAGTTAATTGCAGGGGCGGAGCGGTGTCTTGTAGACTCGCTCTCTTCCATCATGTGGATTTAGCCATACTACTCCACATCATTAAGTGGAGCCAAACCTTTAAAACTGATTCATATTTCACTATTTTGTCATCTTTTTTTATAAAACCTAGTTCATCCTCCATATAGACCTCTCAAATTGCTTTGTGGAGATTACCACACTCTTCAGCTTCTCAAAGAACCTCACAATCGCGCCAATGGCAAAAAGCTCTACTGAGAGCAAAAAATGTCCGCTTTGGGTTCTTTCGACATTCTAAATGTATTATTGCAGTGAATAGAGCTTGTGCCCATAAGCTCAGTATATTGTGTGGTGGTGGTGGTGGTGTTTAGCCGCTGTCATGTCCAACTGTTCACAACACTATTCACCTCAGCACTCCAGTTACATCTTGCCTATCACTACTACTACTACTACAACAACCAACTACTACTACCCTCTCCTCCTCTTACTACCTACTGCTGCTACTACTACTACTACCACCATCAAAAGAAAAACTGAAAATCAGCAGAAAAACTTTTGGAACCTTTAAAATGTATTCATATTTCACTATTTTATAATCTTTTTTATATAACCTAGTTAATCCTCGTTGTTTAGCCATTCAGTCATGTGATCCTATGGACCGCAGCACTCTAGGCACATCTCTGGTTCTGGTTGTCTGTAAGGTTTTCATGGCAAAGATACTGGAGTGGGTTGCCAGGGACTTATCTGACCTCTCTGCCATGACCTGCCCATCTTGGGTGATCCTACATGGGGCTGTGTGGTACAAGGTAAATAAAGCATTTGAATGCAGTAAAAGCTAACCATGCCGCATTCGAAAACATTTATAAAACAGTAACAAGAGCATCAAATGAAAAAGCTTTTATAACCATTCTTAATATTGCAGTATCTTTGTTCAGAATCCCTTTAAAGTGTTCAGCCTTTGATTGAAGAGTGTGGAGCCCATTACTGTTGCAAATAAGTATTTTTATTATTTCTATGAAATTCCCACTAATGATCGGTTCAGTAAAGAAAGTTTTGTGTCTCTCTAAAGCAAGTTATGGTTCCCTGGTGGTCCAGTCGTTAGAATTTGGTGTTTTCACCACTGCGACCTGGGTTTGGTTCCAGTTAGGGAGCATAGAGGTCACCCCACCCTGAAGCCAAGCAGGATTGGGCCTTTTCAGTACTTTGATGGGAGACCACCTAGGAATACCAGGAGCCATAATGTTCTGGCCCACTGGAGAAGGAACTGGCAATCCACTGCCATGAATACCAAGTGGATCAGCATGACCATGGACATAAAAATGTGCCTGGTGTGTTACAGTCCATGAGGTCACAGAGAGTCGGAAACAATTGAATGACACAAAAATTAATAAAGTTAATTAAAAAGCAAAAGTATCTCTCGCATGCTCACATTTACTGCTTGTGCTGTTCTTTCATTTCCTCCTGTTGCTACACCATTGCAGTGTCCATATAAAATGAGCTTATTATTAAAAAAGGCAATTAGACTTTTTTTCTGATTAATTCACTCTTTAAAGTTTCCATAATCCAGTATGAAAATATAATTTCCCTCTGTAGACCCCGGCAACTATGAATTTATGCATAAAATGCCTTCTCATGGAAAAAGCATCATAAAAATAGGGGGATTTGTGTGCTAAAACAAACATGCTGTAAATCTTTCACTCTTGGACGCTATGCATTGTACAAAATGTTACAGAAATAATAGACATTTTAGCAGATGATAACCTCAAGGGGCAATGAAAACCTATATTTGTTTGAAAATATTGAGTTTAAAAGTATAATTAGGGAAAGAGTTGCTAGTTTTTAATTTAAAATAAGCCTCTGCTGGTCCCTTGAGGCATACATGAATCTTTGATGAAGGTTGTGTATAAGAGGGGCATTTAGATTGTATTAATTGCAACAATTATTGTTGCAAGCTGTCTCCTTCTGAGAAGGGGAAGGGAGTAGGGGTCAAATTTGAAACAAACCAATTACTTAAATGCATATGGCGGTTTCCCTGTTTTAATATTAAAATAAACTACCTCAGTGTTTGCATATATAAACACCACTTTATTAACAAGTGCTTTAAAGCTCTGTTTTCACTCACTCAAACCTTCCAAACAGTCCCTTTGAAGGTCAGCCCCCACAGCTCATGCATACAATGGCCCTATTGGTACTAGGTATATTAGCTACATACAGACTGTTTCTCAGCAGCATTTTTTAAATATAAGGTATCTTCCACTTCTGGATCTCTACCTTGTCAAGGTGAAGGGGCTTGTGTACCCCAATGAAGCTGTGATCTATATTATGTATGGTCATACAAGATTGACAGGTCAAAGCAGAGAGGTCAGACAAATTTTGGTCCGCTGAAGAAGCAACTGGCAACTCACTCCAGTATCTTTGCCATGAAAACTTTATGGATAGGCATGGCCAGAGACTTAATGATTCTGCCTGGCATGCTCTGGTCCATATGGACACGGAGGGTCGCACACAACTAAACAACACAACAACAAAATAAGATATGTTGGGGTAGGGAGAGGATCGGCACAACAGACTGTCTTGATTAGTGTTGAACAACCATGTTGCTAATATTAGTTCTGTCTCCTAGACAGGAGCAGTCAGGGAAAAAATTAAGATAGCCTCATGGACAGATCACCCCCCACACCTAATAGTGGGTAGAAAGAAGAAGGTTTGATATTCCCTAAACACTAAAGTTCAATTTAACCCTTTAAGTGGTGAATTACATTTAAAAAAAAGCTTTGCAGTGTTAAATCTCATTTTGCCAAATGTTTAATTTGCTGAAAAACATTAAAAACCGTTAATGGTCCATAAGTAAGTTCATTGATAAACGTATTTTAACACGTGAGCTTTAAAAATGAAGAGGGTTAAAGCTACATTGAAATTGTTTAAGTGCTGATTGTATTGCTACTCAATCCACTATAATAGTTATCCGCATGTGAATAACGCCTGCGAGATGCATTCTCACCTGCCGATTGCCATACTTACATGGAGAATCACGAAACTGCGCATGCGCAACATAGTTGCACATGCTCAGTTGTGCGGCATAGTGCTCCCTGCAAACATGGGGAGGAGGAAGGAGGAGGAGGAGGAGAGGAAGGAGGAGGAGGAGAGGAAGGAGGAAGGAGAGGGAGGAGGAGAGGGAGGAGGAGAGGGAGAGGGAGGAGGAGAGGGAGAAGGGGGAGAGACAGAGGAGAGGGAGAAGGGGGAGAGACAGAGGAGAGGGAGGGGGAGAGACAGGGGAGAGGGAGGAGGAGAGACAGGGGAGAGGGAGGAGGAGAGACAGGGGAGAGGGAGGAGGAGAGACAGGGGAGAGAAGAGAGGGTTAGGGGGAGGGAGAAGAGGGGTAGGAGGTGAGAGATGTGGAGAGGGAGAATAGGGGTAGGAGGTGAGAGATGTGGAGAGGGAGAAGAGGGGTAGGAGGTGAGAGATGTGGAGAGGGAGAAGAGGGGTAGGAGGTGAGAGATGGGGAGAGGGGGAAGAGGGGTAGGAGGTGAGAGATGGGGAGAGGGGGAAGAGGGGTAGGAGGTGAGAGATGGGGAGAGGGAGAAGAGGGGTAGGAGGTGAGAGATGGGGAGAGGGAGAAGAGGGATAGGAGGTGAGAGATGGGGAGAGGGAAAAGATGGGTAGGGAGAGGGAAAAGATGGGTAGGGGGAGAAGAGGGGGAGGGAGAAGATGGGTAGGGGGGAGGGAGAGATGGGGAGAGGAAGGGGGCACACAGAGCCCAGAGAGAGAGAGTACACACAAAGAGAGGGCGCACAGACAATTGAACATAACATATAATACCGCCATTTATGACGGGCAAGTTAGTAGTCCCTGAATAACCATATGAAATCCTACTGTATTTCCACTGCAGCAATCCTTTATTTTTACTTCCATTAACATGCTCTCATTAATGTCGCCCCCCGTATTATCACAGCACACCCTCTTCTCCTATCCAGGCAATAATAACCTCAGTTGGGTGTAATCCGTCCCACCGCATCATTCCACTGTGATATCTCCCTACACAGCCACCTGTAACTAGCAGACTTACTTGTCACTCACTCAGACACTCATCGGCAATGCATGTTTGTACGTTCAGTTTTAAATGGTGTGTGCTATTTCAATATAAGTACTTTTACTCGAGCAACTGGAGTGCAGTCTGCTCTCAGAGTTTGCATATGTCTCACGTGTGCAAACAAATCCGATTGTTGAGCTTAATAAGCTTTTAAGTGTACTATTGAATGAGTCAGATAAGTGGATTTAAAAGGTAATGATTGTGTTTAGCACTCTAGCTTGGCTGTAAGATCCAAGTAACTGAGGCAAATCTCAAGGGCCAGAAGGGTTGATACGGTTCTTGATAGGATAATGGGAATCAAAGCTAATGGATGATAAAAGGAGTAGTGAGACTCCTAGGGATAATTGGGGATTTAAGGGTTGTTCTATGTCAACATTAACGGCTGTTGCAGTATTCCACTTTATAAATCATGGCTTCAAAAATCACAGGAAATCTAAAATCATTTGCTGTGTACATTGATAATGTGTTTTATGCAAAACAAATGGTGCTTTTGCATTAGAGACCTTCAATAGT
>CM050167.1:72915558-73030558 GCA_027410445.1 Discoglossus pictus
TTAAAAGTATGACCTCTGGTGGTTAGAAGATGAACATCTCTGTGTGTACTGCAAATTCATTTTTCTCATTCTTGAATATACCATTATCTTTCTACAAATTATGGCATAATATATTAATGGAATATAGGCTCTGTTCTACTAAAATATGTACATTATTTACTTCTACACTATTTTTCTAAAATATACCCTTCTATTTGTATCTTATTTTTCCCTGCCTATAAAGTTAAAGTACATATTATTAAAGCTGCAGACACTATAGCAGCAATGTTTGTTTGAAAGGCCTGGACCTTTCCTATTTCTGCTTGTTAGAACAATTAAACTGGTAAGATCCCTCCATTTGAGCTTGGCATTAGGTCACAGCTGTGCAAGATTTCCCCTTTCATGAGCGAATACTGAAAGGAAACTGTTATGTTGGGGACTACTTAGAAGTAAGTGAAGTGTAAATTCTAGATCATAATTAAAAGAAGGATAAACGTAATTAACGTAGTACAAACATTCATATAAGAAAAAACGCTTTTACCTAAGAGTCCCATTAACAGTAGTAATCAAGAATCAATCGCTGGCCAAAAGTTTTAAATGTCTGTGCTTACAGGGTCATTTTAAAGCTCAAATACATTACTTTATGGTATATATAATATATAGTTTACCATAAGATAAGCATCTTGGCAGTATACTTTTTAATGCTGTTTTCTTAGTGAAATCTTCCTTGTAACATTATATTTTTAATTTTCTTATCTGAAGCTGTTCTTCTCTGAGCTTACTGTGTGGTAACAGTGTCATATTATTATATATCAACTAGCTACTTACCTGTCAAAAATGACGGGAATACAATTTTAAGGCTGGGAATGCTGAGCCTTCATCGCGAGCGTTCGTCTACTGTACAATTGTAAGGCTAGCAATGCTTTTTGACACACAATGCGAGGCTTTGGGCCATCTGAGCACCTTTGGCGCTCTTTGCGTAGCTCGCAATGAGCGCCTTTGGTGCTCATTGGAAGCCTCTTCCCCAGTGTGGTTTATAGGCCATGCGCTTGAGTGTTACTGTCTTGGGTTGTGTTACTGCCTCTCGGTAAGTGTTCCTGCTCAGGGCTATTTTTTACGTCCTTCAGGCTAGTTTTGCGTCCTTGGGCCTCGTTTTCATCCTTTTGCTTTTTTTGGCAGCAATTTTTTTTCATGCTTATTCGATTTTCGATTGTGAAAAAAAGAACAAATATGCCTCAAATTAACAGGCTCCCTGCCTCTTCCCCTGTGCTGTGTGTAAGTTAATTTGAGACATATTTGTTGATTTTTTCAGTTCAGTGATTCCGCCGTTAAAGTCGTAATTTTGCAAGGCGCACAGTGCATATACAGGTTTCGGTCCTAAGTCGTACGGGTCGTAAGTCCCGCATGCATCAACTGCTTCGCAAGGCTCGCAGTGCAATGAGCGCCTTTGGCGCTCTTTGCAGCCTAAGTCCCGCATGGTCGACGGCTCGACTTGCTTTGCAGGCCGCAACCAGACTCACAAAGCGTGACAAACCTGCAAACATGGCCAGCGTTCTTCAACTGACAACTATATTATAAGGAATTTGAAACCCGGGAACAGACCATTACAGAGCATTGCATATAAAATTGCTGAATTTCTTTTATAATTTGGAATCTTTTGATTGTGTTCCACTAAAACTTGTCATTTACAGACTGAGACAATTATATTATAGAATAGGAGTAATGCTTCTAATACAAGCTGAAAGACTATATTGTAAAAGTGATTCTTATTGTAGGCTATTGGTATACTAGTAACTTGCCTGTCATAAATGACTTTGCTCTCTCTCCCCCCCCCCTTCTTTGCTCTCTCTCCCCCCCTTCTTCGCTCTCTCTCCCCCCTTCTTTGCTCTCTCTCCCCCCTTCTTTGCTCTCTCTCCCCCCCTTCTTTGCTCTCTCTCCCCCCCTTCTTTGCTCTCTCTCCCCCCCCTTCTTTGCTCTCTCTCCCCCCTTCTTTGCTCTCTCTCTCCCCTCTTTGCTCTCTCTCCCCCCTTCTTTGCTCTCTCTCCCCCCCTTCTTTGCTCTCTCTCCCCCCCTTCTTTGTTCTCTCTCCCCCCTTCTTTGCTCTCTCTCCCCCCTTCTTTGCTCTCTCTCCCCCCCTTCTTTGCTCTCTCTCCCCCCCTTCTTTGCTCTCTCTCCCCCCCCTTCTTTGCTCTCTCTCCCCCCCCTTCTTTGCTCTCTCTCCCCCCCTTCTTTGCTCTCTCTCCCCCCCTTCTTTGCTCTCTCTCCCCCCTTCTTTGCTCTCTCTCCCCCCTTCTTTGCTCTCTCTCCCCCCTTCTTTGCTCTCTCTCCCCCCCTTCTTTGCTCTCTCTCCCCCCCTTCTTTGCTCTCTCTCCCCCCCTTCTTTGCTCTCTCTCCCCCCCTTCTTTGCTCTCTCTCTCCCCCCCTTCTTTGCTCTCTCTCCCCCCCCTTCTTTGCTCTCTCTCCCCCCCTTCTTTGCTCTCTCTCCCCCCTCCTTTGCTCTCTCTCCCCTTTCCTTCGCTCTCTCCCCCCTCCTTCGCTCTCTCTCCCCCCTCCTTTTTTGCTCTCTCTCCCCCCTTCTTTGCTCTATCTCCCCCCTCCTTTTCTCTCTTTCCCCTCTTCCTTCGCTCTCTCTCCCCTTCCTCCTTCGCTCTCTCTCCCCCTCCTTCTTTGCTCTCTCTCCCCCTCCTTCTTTGCTCTCTCTCCCCCTCCTTCTTTGCTCTCTCTCCCCCCTCCTTCTTTGCTCTCTCTCCCCCCTCCTTCTTTGCTCTCTCTCCCCCCTCCTTCTTTGCTCTCTCTCCCCCTCCTTCTTTGCTCTCTCTCCCCCTCCTTCTTTGCTCTCTCTCCCCCTCCTTCTTTGCTCTCTCTCCCCCCTCCTTCTTTGCTCTCTCTCCCCCCTCCTTCTTTGCTCTCTCTCCCCCCTCCTTCTTTGCTCTCTCTCCCCCCTCCTTCTTTGCTCTCTCTCCCCCCTCCTTCTTTGCTCTCTCTCCCCCCTCCTTCTTTGTTCTCTCCCCCCTCCTTTTTTGCTCTCTCTCCCCCTCCTTCTTTGCTCTCTCTCCCCCCCCTTCTTTGTTCTCTCCCCCCTTCTTTGCTCTCTCCCCCCCCTTCTTTGCTCTCTCTCCCCCCCTTCTTTGCTCTCTCTCCCCCCTCCTTCTTTGCTCTCTCTCCCCCCTCCTTCTTTGCTCTCTCTCCCCCTCCTTCTTTGCTCTCTCTCCCCCTCCTTCTTTGCTCTCTCTCCCCCTCCTTCTTTGCTCTCTCTCCCCCTCCTTCTTTGCTCTCTCTCCCCCCTCCTTCTTTGCTCTCTCTCCCCCCTCCTTCTTTGCTCTCTCTCCCCCCTCCTTCTTTGCTCTTTCTCCCCCTCCTTCTTTGCTCTCTCTCCCCCTCCTTCTTTGCTCTCTCTCCCCCTCCTTCTTTGCTCTCTCTCCCCCTCCTTCTTTGCTCTCTCTCCCCCTCCTTCTTTGCTCTCTCTCCCCCTCCTTCTTTGCTCTCTCTCCCCCCTCCTTCTTTGCTCTCTCCCCCCCCTCCTTCTTTGCTCTCTCCCCCCTCCTTCTTTGCTCTCTCTCCCCCCTCCTTCTTTGCTCTCTCTCCCCCCTCCTTCTTTGCTCTCTCTCCCCCCTCCTTCTTTGTTCTCTCCCCCCCCCCTTTTTTGCTCTCTCTCCCCCTCCTTCTTTGCTCTCTCTACCCCCCTTCTTCGCTCTCTCTCCCCCCTCCTTCGCTCTCTCTCCCCCTCCTTCGCTCTCTCTCCCCCTCCTTCGCTCTCTCTCCCCCCTCCTTCGCTCTCTCTCCCCCCTCCTTCGCTCTCTCTCCCCCCCTCCTTCGCTCTCTCTCCCCCCTCCTTCGCTCTCTCTCCCCCCTTCTTCGCTCTCTCTCCCCCCCTTCTTCGCTCTCTCTCCCCCCCTTCTTCGCTCTCTCTCCCCCCCTTCTTCGCTCTCTCCCCCCCCTTCTTCGCTCTCTCTCCCCCCCTTCTTCGCTCTCTCTCCCCCCCTTCTTCGCTCTCTCTCCCCCCCTTCTTCGCTCTCTCTCCCCCCCTTCTTCGCTCTCTCTCCCCCCTTCTTCGCTCTCTCTCCCCCCCTTCTTCGCTCTCTCTCCCCCCCCTTCTTCGCTCTCTCTCCCGCCCTTCTTCGCTCTCTCTCCCGCCCTTCTTCGCTCTCTCTCCCGCCCTTCTTCGCTCTCTCTCCCGCCCTTCTTCGCTCTCTCTCCCGCCCTTCTTCGCTCTCTCTCCCCCCTCCTTCGCTCTCGCTCTCCCCCCTCCTTCGCTCTCGCTCTCCCCCCTCCTTCGCTCTCTCTCTCCCCCCTCCTTCGCTCTCTCTCTCCCCCCTCCTTCGTTCTCGCTCTCCCCCCTCCTTCGCTCTCGCTCTCCCCCCTCCTTCGCTCTCGCTCTCCCCCCTCCTTCGCTCTCGCTCTCCCCCCTCCTTCGCTCTCGCTCTCCCCCCCTCCTTCGCTCTCGCTCTCCCCCCCTCCTTCGCTCTCTCTCTCCCCCCTCCTTCGCTCCCCCCCTCCTTCGCTCTCTCTCTCCCCCCTCCTTCGCTCTCTCTCTCTTCCCCCTCCTTCGCTCCCCCCTCCTTCGCTCTCTCTCTCCCCCCTCCTTCGCTCCCCCCTCCTTCGCTCTCTCTCTCCCCCCTCCTTCGCTCTCTCTCTCCCCCCTCCTTTGCTCTCTCTCTCCCCCCTCCTTCGCTCTCTCTCTCCCCCCTCCTTCGCTCTCTCTCTCCCCCCCTCCTTCGCTCTCTCTCTCCCCCCTCCTTCGCTCTCTCTCTCCCCCCTCCTTCGCTCTCTCTCTCCCCCCTCCTTCGCTCTCTCTCTCCCCCCTCCTTCGCTCTCTCTCTCCCCCCTCCTTCGCTCTCTCTCTCCCCCCTCCTTCGCTCTCTCTCTCCCCCCTCCTTCGCTCTCTCTCTCCCCCCTCCTTCGCTCTCTCTCTCCCCCCTCCTTCGCTCTCTCTCTCCCCCCTCCTTCGCTCTCTCTCTCCCCCCCTCCTTCGCTCTCTCTCTCCCCCCTCCTTCACTCTCTCTCTCCCCCCTCCTTCGCTCTCTCTCCCCCCTCCTTCGCTCTCTCTCTCCCCCCTCCTTCGCTCTCTCTCTCCCCCCTCCTTCGCTCTCTCTCTCCCCCCTCCTTCGCTCTCTCTCTCCCCCCTCCTTCGCTCTCTCTCTCCCCCCTCCTTCGCTCTCTCTCTCCCCCCTCCTTCGCTCTCTCTCTCCCCCCTCCTTCGCTCTCTCTGCCCCCTCTCTCTCTTCTGCCCTCCATTACCCGCTCCTCTCTCTCTTTCTTTCTTTGTCTTTCTCTCCTAGTGCTTCTCCCCCCCACTCCTCTCTCTCCCCCCTCCCTCCCTTTCTCTCCCCCTCTCTTTCTCTCCTCCCCTCTCCCAGTTAAATGGTGGTGTTTTCTAAAGTCTCATTCATTATAAAAATCTTTGCCTGCTCTGAGTTCAGCTAAAATAAAATATTTGTGTGTGTATCCATACAAAATATGGAATTTGGACCTTGACTTTATTTTTACACATACAACCTTTTATAAAAAAATAAAAAAAGTAGATGACTGCCCCTGCTTTAGAGTATCAAAGCATTCACTGGCCCTTTAGATCCATGGAAATGTATTTTGATTTTCATCCACCTATGTGTAAGCAGGAGTATCTGGTCAGTGGCCCTTGAGAACTGGCTTGGGAAACCACCGCCATAGGGAAGTGACCAGTGAAGATGATCCATTGAAACTGTTATTAGTCATTGTAATTAACACATTCTTACTAGAATAGCCAATATGTTATAATTACAGAATATTTATTATTGCTTTTTTTCAGGTTTACTCCAGAATGTCAGAGATGTTAGGAATCACGGATGACAATCACATTCTGGAAACATTTATGGCGAAGATGTAAGTTGTTTCTGTCTGTTTGTTCTTGCATTCATGTAAGTAATAAAATATTGGTGATGATTACAAGGACAATAGAGAAATGGAGAAAAGCAGACGTAAGACCACTGGTACCAACCCTCATATGTATCGTAATTCGTTAATATCTCAGCGGACACAACAATATAAAAGACATATATATCAAATATAAACAATTGTAGTATAAATTAGTAGATAAACACAAGAAAATGTATATGTTGATAATATGGGTTTAAAACAATAGAAATATTTTATCTTAAGATCGTTACAAGTAAGAGAATAGCATGAATAAGTCATTAATATGTTTCCATTTGTACTGTAAAATGTACTTCATCATAATAATCAGTGCCCATTTGTCACATTTTGCCCTACGGTACAGCTGCTAAGACATTACCATACGATGCCTTCACACTTATGAACATTCTGATTATAGAACATTTAGATCCAATGAGCTAATCAAAGTTAAATACAGCTTAAAGGGACATGAACAATTTATGTTCGACTAGCATGAGTTTAAAAGACCAGGATCTACAGTTACCCAACAAAGGTTCCAAATATGGTAAAATGTAAAAGATAATGGAAACCACCTTATCAAATGAATGTTGTTAGTAAGAAAAAAAATATTTTTTTACAAAACAATTTGCTGACCTTTCCTGTTATCTGACTGCCAGCAGTGGAGGCCAGAGGCCACTAGGTGGTGGAAGGACAGCTCGCTGAGACTTTCTTTCATTTGTTCTTAGGGGTAGGGTTTAGGTTAGGGTTAAAATAGCACTAAAATTTCGGCGAACAACTGTTGCACCACCAAGTGGCTGCTGGCCGCCACTGCTGGCAGGTAGAGAATAGGAAAGATGACAAAACAATTGTTGTCATCGTTTTTGATCCACCCACGTTTATCTAAATAAGAAATTATTGCATCCAATTACTGATAAATCAACAAAAACTGCTCCCTCCCTCCTACTCTTAAATATATAATAAACATAAGTAGAACACACCCACTGAGTATTCAAGGCAACAGGAATTGTGGAATATACACATATGGCATCATTCAACCACAAAAGGTGTCTACTAAACTAAAGAATTTAAATATATATATTTTATGCCATCAGCATTACACTTCACAAACATTTTAAGTTTTTCCAAGTTTTTAGTGGTCCTTAAAGCTTTAACAAAGGTTTTTTTTTTGTTTTGTGTTTTTTTGTTGTCAAAAAACAAAAAAAATATCATTATTGCTTCTTTCTCTGAAGGTGATAGGATATTCTGTTAGAAATAAAATGGCTCTGTAGCTGTAAAACAATTATGGCCATTTTAAAATAATGTAAATGTTACAAAATAAAAAATGAATGTATTTAGATATTGTGTATAACCACATAGTTGTTCCCATTTGTATTAATATAACATGCATTGTTTTTTTTCTCATTGTAGTGTAACAAACCTAAAATACTGGGGAAGATGTGAACCTGTAATATCAAGAACTCTGCAGTTTCTTAGCGACCTTTCGGTTGGATATCCTTTTCTTAATGGAAAGTGTGCAGCACACAATTAGATTTGTAGGTAATGTTATGGGGTGTTGATTTATTTTGTGGGGGGCAGTTGGGATGTGCAATACACCAATAATTAAGCAGATTATTAATTGCACTGGAGGTGAGTATTTTTGATTTCAGCCGATATTGAATGAGAAGCTCAGTGGTTGTCTTATTAACATTTCACTGTCTTATACTGCAGGGATCGAGAAGGGGACACACACAAGTCCCATGAAACTGAAAACCCTTAGAAATAAAAATAAAAAAGTTATTAGAAAAAAAAAAAAAGTTAAATAAATATATATATATATATATATATATATATATATTCTGTTTGTTACAGTGCAGTGTAAAGAAGCATGTATTGCAGTATCCCTTTAAATATATTAAACGTTCATTAAAACAGACATTTAATTAAAGCAAAGGCACCTACTAAAAACAATGGACCCTATTCTGTCCAATTTGTAAAGTATTTGCCACATATTTGTTTAGCTACTTGCAATCCGATTATGAGTTACCTGCCCACAGTCACTACAGGCCTGCCACAGACACAAATTTGGCCTTTAGAACTCCATCGGTTTTAGCACAGCTTGAATATTACAAACTCTTAATAATTAAAGTTACACAAAATCGATATTCCATTAGACCAGTAGCGCTATATAGCAAATACAGTCTAACCTGCAACTGAAAAAAGTATCACTTTTCTGACAAAAATATTGTAAGTACTAAATAGGACTCTCAAGGGCCTTTTCAAACACTTATTAAAGCTATAACAGCAATTAAACACACAATACTGTACTTTAAAAGCATGGGAAGACATAGACCCAAAAATATTCAATTAAAAAAAATATTATTTTTAAATGTTATTTGACCAATGTAGATCCTGGGACTTAATACATTTCACGAAACCCACATGGACTAAAACAGATAATCTAATGCATTTCATAGATTGCTTAATTGTGAGCCCGATACTTATTGGTACTAATTAATTCTTAGCCTCTGATTGCAGGTTACCTCTAACTTCTATGTTTTACTGACATCATGATGACGGTCTCATATACTATTGTGTCTAAGAAGTAAATTACGGGCTTGCCTAATATAATAGGGCCCAAAGCCAGAATATACACCACAGTGCCTGGTTATGTTTTGGATACTGTCATTACAGAGGTGCTCAAACCACACTGCATGACCAGGCCATTAGTATTACTCCCCTTTCTTCTCAGGCAAGTACTTGTTGAGTATTCATATATTCACTTTGTAAACTAAAGGGTGTGTGTTTGGATTTTGGCATACAAATTTCAGTTATGAAAATCATTATCCTTTTCAGATATGTTAGTCTTAGACTTATTTTGGTAACCTGCACATATTTGGTATCGGTGTTGTTTAATCAAACAGTTGCAAGAAAACCTATGTAAGCCTAGTATAAATATGTGGAAAAGTTTATAGAACCACTCTTTTCAACAAATTGTTCTTCAAGAACAGGGCATAGCAGCTAAAATTGAATTCCTTAGGTTGTATGCTTTATAATGAAATATACATTTGTGCTGTTTGATGTTTTCCTTTATTTTGTCCATACCTGCTAAATGCAAAGTATATATTTTGCATTCAAAAAAATGTGTGCTCTTGCTATAATTTCTGGACCATAAGATTCACATTTTTTATAGGACAATAATATAGAATGCATTGTACCTGTGGTAGTATGTGCAGAATAATTAGACCAGAATAAATAATTATTATAATTATTATATGTTCATTTCTATTGCTAGTCAATCTGCAATTTGGTATAGATGAACTATCTCTGTGACTGAGCATTAAAATAGCTTAATGTCTATTTACATGCCTTCTTGCCTTCCATGTATCAAATAACACCATGGCATGAGGAGTATGGCTCCTGCTTCTTAGACTTGAGTCTGAGCTGTCTTTGTCCATGTTATCTTCTAATATTTCTTTAGTCTTTCTGCTAAATCAAAAAGATAAAATTAGCAGACTTAATCACATTAAAGTTAAATTAGTTTAATGGGTTGTGTAATATCTGATTACTTGTTGGTTGCTATAACTAATTGTAATTATCAGAAGAGTTTCTAGATTGTCTTCCTTAAAGAAACATACACAAATGTATTTTATTTTGAACACCGTATTCTCAGCAGATATGATAAAATGTCAGCATATTACATGAAATTATAAGAAATTAAGAGTTTAGGGCAAAATTCTTCTTGTATCTGCCTATTTGCTTCTTCCTGTCAGATGATGTTAGCATGTTGTTTATCTTAGCAGGGTAGGTTATCCAAGTACTAAGGGCTTAAAGAGAAAATGTTGACAGGACAAACAGAAGAAAAGGATAGAACAGTCAAACAGGAAGACAAATAGACGCACACCAACCACAATGTACTGGCCTTGCTCCTCTATGGGCAAACATTCCAAAAAAACAATCGGCTTCCTCCATATTGCAAGTTCTCCAGTCCAGGCCATCCCAATATTATTATTATTAACTTTTATTTGTAACGTGCCAACATTTTCCGTAGCACAATACAGGGGATAAAAAACAAGGAAAAATACAGCATTAACAACCTTCCAAAAATGGAGGACCCTGTTTTGAGCTTAGAATCTTTGCAGAAAGTGCTTTTTCCCCAAAGCATCCTAGAAGACTGAAAACTCGCCACTTACAATCTAAAAGGAATGGAAGGGGCAGAAATCAGGGAAAGATTAAACCGATAAGGAATAAAAAGGGTCAGAAGAGAAGTGAAAGTTAGAAAGATTTTTCATTTAGAGGGAGAGAGAAAGAGGTGAGGGCTCTAGCATTTAATATGTTGTCTGCCCCTAGTGGTGAGATGATATATGCAAGTAGGAAGTCAGGTTATTCCCATTTCACTATACATTTAATCAGAAATGGGGTGGCAGGGAGGGCAGGACTCCCAGAATTCAGAGTAACCAGTGAGGCCTACTAAAACCAAGATACAGGTAAAATTTGGGGCTAAAAAGAAAAAATATTTCTCATCATCAGGATAGTTTCTAAGCACAGTCAGTGTAGGGAATACATGCAATTTACTTTCACAGGACATACTATTTTGTCTATTATAAGGCATTTTTACATATTTTTCTTGCTTGTAAGGTATTCACATTCACAAGTTAAAACCCAGGTCAATTAGCCAAAATCACCTCTATACATTTCAGCTTTGAGACCAGATCTCAACATATTACGTGCCTGCAATAACTTTTTAAAATTATTGTAGCGTCATTTAGCTAACGCTAACCATTTTCCAATGATTCTGCCATGTTGATCCCCTAAAAGCCCCTTTAAAAAAGCTGCTGAGGAGCAACTATTATATGTCATTGCTCACAATAGTGGTTTCTGTGAAAGCCTTAACTGTAAATGTACCCAGAACCTAAGGACTGTGAAATAGGATTAACACATAACAACATAATTCAGCCAACATGGGCAGTAAACAATAATTTTACCTAGAAAATAATCTTTTAGTTAAATTGTATATTATCAGTAGTATAGACTATTATTCCTATGACAATGATTACTATACTATGGGTTCAGAGGGTACTCTACTAGATAAGTTTTTGTTTCAATTGCTTGCTATATCTAATGTGCGTGTGTACCATATACGCAGGCAAATAAAATCCTGTTTTAGTTATGAACACATGTAAAAGTATTTGGCATGAGAGTATAAAGAAAATCTAGGGGATTTGTAATTTGGTTAAGTTTTTTTGCCTAGATTTATTTTCTTCGCAATACAAAAAAAACAAATTTCATGTTTTTCCCCATTCGTATGACAAAATCCAAATAGGAATTATTCCAATGAAAAACTGAGAAAGCAATATATAGTTTCCACATAAACATATAAAATTGCCCACATGAATCATCCCTAAACCTTTGTATAATAAAATGTTCCAACTCTGAGCTCTTGGGCTCTCCAAACCCCTAGTGCTTCGGAGGCTATTGCAGTAGCAGACACCTTCTACCCTTAACAGCTGAAGAAGATACGTGACACAAAATGTAAGGACAAACCTATATCTGAAGGTGGTAAAGTTCCTCACATTTATAAATGTGTATGTTTTTTTTTGCATTGGTACATGGTATATTGTCCAATTTATTTTGTAATAATTAATATGGTATTACATTAAGTATTTTTGTGTTTGTTAATTATAGTACCCGCTTCTGGATCAATACTTTGTCGTGAAATGGCTTGTGTGCTTCAATGAAGCTGTGAGCTATCCCATATAGGGGCAGGTCATAGCAGAGAGGTCAGACTATAGCTGTCCACTGGAGAAGGAACTGACAATCCACTCTGGATAATCTTATGGATAAGCACAACCAGACACAAGATGTCTCTGGTGTGCTGCTCTCCATAGGGTCACAGAGAGTCGGGCACCACTGAACGACTAAACAATCAGAGTACAGGTGGTCCCTGGGTTACAGATGACCCATACTTAAGAATGGGCTCTCAAGATTTTTTGTATGAGCTTGTTTTTAATTAAGAGAGCATATTTTCTGTAACTTATTATTACAGTACAGGACTATTAATATTTTTATTATTACAGTAATACACTGTATTATTATTACACCGCAACACACCATGCCGATCAAGTCGGTATTCATGGCAGAGATACTGGAGTGGGTTGCCTGACTGGAATCAAACCCAGGTCACAGCGGTGAAAGCACATACTCCTAACCACTGGACCACCAGGGATCCCTGTATATGTTTACACTGTCACTAATCATTATGGCTAAAGGATAACAAAATAAATAATAAACGCAAATTCTGTATTCTAACTGGTTGGATTAGATAATTGTCTAATTACACTCTTGACAAAGGGGTAGCAATTCACTGTCATGGACTGTTTATGAGAAGTGGCAGATACCAGTTTAATAAATATTATTCTTTATTTTCCCGTTAAAAACCTCTCCTAATAGTCTTTTTAGCATTGCCACAGCAATCATCTATTTCCTGACATATTGTTGCATTGCAGGGCGATTAAAGGTAATGAATTTCTTTTAGCTACTAGGATGAAGAAAGCAAACAGTATGAAAAATGTGACAAAATCAGCATGTTAAAAATGCTTCAAGGTAAACAGGAAATATATGAAGCCATCACCTTTGTTGTCTAGTTGGGGGAGTAAAAGAGAGTAAGCATTAATGCTACTGCTATTCAGCAAAGCTTTTTTATTAGTTAAGTTTAAAATTGTGTTCCTGGGCAAACCTTGAAAGATTTCAAAAGTATTAGACACCCACTTTTGTGCTGGAATTTAATATGCAACTTTTTATTGGAAAATAATCGTCCTTGTCTGGCAAAATCCACTGTGCAATATTTCTGTTAGTAGGTATAATGCAATAAAGGCTGGGAGGGCTATTTATCACTACAAATTTTGAGGATTTCAGGATTCTTTTTATTATTTTAATATATTTCCTTGGTATTAAATCAGAAAAAATGATAAATTACACTTGTCTGAACTGCTTTTCCCTTTTTGCTGGAAAATGATGCACAACCCAATTTTGGTGGTCATTGTGGCTTTTTCAAGATATGTATTTTTCTATTAAAGCCCCCCTTTCCCGGTTGGCTTTTTTAATATATAAATAACCATGCAGAAGTACATTCTTTTCCCCTAAAATATGAAGTGGCTTGTAAGTGCTTCCAGCCTTTCAAGATTTGGCCTTTTCAGATTTTATTATATATACATGCACACAAATTTTTTAAACACACACACATATATTTATATATATATATATATATATATATATATATAATATACACACGTGTGTGTGTGTATATATATATATATATATATATATATATATACATATATACATATATATGTATGTATATATATATATATATATATATATATATATATATCATTCAGTATATATCACCATTCAGTTTGAAAATGTAGCCTATTGATACATTACAATATTTATGCCCCCCCCCCCAAGTTACAGATATATTCTTGTATGAGAAACACATCATGTTTTCACTAATGTATAAAAAAAAAAAGAAAAAAAAAGCCCAAACAATTGTCAACTAATAGTGAAAAAAGATGACATATTTTTAACAATAAAATGCATTGTATGATTTGTAATACCGTACTGTTCTAAATTATTTCTACAATTATTCCAGGTTTGCATATTTAGAAATATATTAGCTCGATTTGATTTTAATGCTCAGTTATTTGAATTATAAATCATTATGTCCCTTCTAGCTGATCAGTCACAAAATATCTTTGAATTCATTTGCATAATGGAATATGTGAGTGCAGGCTTTTATGTTCAGGCAGTCGCAGTGTTACTGTAGTATCTTCCCATAATTATACCTCAGTAAGGATTTTGAATCAATATTATACAATAATAACAATAACTTTGATTTCATTGTAATTGTAGAAACAGCCTAGACCATTTTATTTTGCTGTATAGTAACGACAGTAGTTTAATTAATTTCTGTTTTGTTTGCTATGCTAGGGATATAAAGAAAACGGTAAAATATTCGTATCAATTAACTGAATTATTTAATTCCGTCAAGTGTGTGACAACTGGAGTTTTGAATAAAGTATTTCCTCCTTCAAAGACATTAATATGGACAAGTTTGGCTTTAAGTACAATTCCTTTTGATGTTTCACATTATATGTACTAGACTTATAGAAACAGGAAGGAAGCTATAGGAACATTACAATGTGACACAGGCCGTCTGATAATTAATGACCAGGAAAAGGCAGATGAGCTAAATAGGTTATTTTCTTCAGTACACAAGGGAGGTACCACTGCAACATAATGGGGCAACACTACCTTCACCAAATAATTGGTTAATGCAGGAAGAAATCCAAAAGAGGTTGGAAAAAAGAAATTTTAATAAAGCGCCAGATCCTGATGGAATATATCCAAGGGCACTGAGTTCTGTAATAGCCAAACCATTATATCAAATTTTTCAAGATTCACTCACCACAGGGTCGCTACCAAATGACTGGAGAAAAGCAGATGTGATACCTACATTTAAGAAGGGAGCAAGAGCAAATCCAGGGAATTATAGACTTGTAAGCCTAACTTATGTAGTTGGGGAGCTTTTAGAAGGGTTAATAAGGGACAGTATACAGGAATATGTCTTTTTGAACAAGATCATAAATACAAGTCAACACAGATTTATGAAAGACAGGTAATGTCAGACAAATCTAATTTGTTTCTATGAGGAGGTAAGTAGGGTTTGGATCAGGACAACTCGGTGGATCTTTGGGTTTTGATACAGTGCCATAGAAGACTATTGGGCAAACTAAGGGATGCAGGAATTGCAGTAAATATCTGCTCATGGATTGAGAGCTGGCTAAAAGACAAGAAGCAAAGGGTTGTAGTAAAGGGAACATACTCCTATTGGACTAATGTGGTAAGTGGGGTTCCTTAGGGTTCAGTGCTAGGTCCTCTCCTTTTTAACATATTTATTAATGATGTAGAAGTAGGGCTTGAAAGTAGTGTCTCCATTTTTGCTGATGGCACGAATTTGTGCAAGATAATTAAATTAGATAATGATGTACTTTCCCTCAAGGGATTTGCATAAATTAGAGAAATGGACAGCTAAATGGCAGATGAGATTTAATACGAATAAATGTAAAGTTATGCATTTGGGAAGGATAAATAGCCATGCAATTTATACTCTTAATGGAATAAATCTAGGGGTATCCGATATTGAAAGGGATTTGGGAGTGCTTGTGGACAATCACCTAGGTAACAGTGCTCAATGCCAAGCAGCAGCTGCAAAGGCAAGTCAAATATTAGTATGTATTAAGAAGGGTATAGAAGCAAGGGAAGCAAATATAATTCTGCCACTATAAAAATCCCTAGTACGCCCTAATTTGGAATATGGAGTACAATTTTGGGCACCACTCAATAAAAAGGACAGTTTACAGCTATAAAAAGTACAGAGAAGGGCAACAAAACCAATAAGGGGAATGGAGGGGCCAAGTTATGAAGAAAGACTAACCAAATTAAACTTATTTTCCCTAGAAAAAAGGCGAATACGAGGGGATATGATTACCTTATTTAAATACATCCTGGGTCAATATAAGGCTTTGTAAAGTGAACTTTTTGTGCCAAGAGGTTTTCAACTAACAAGAGGACATTCCTTGAGGATAGAGGAAAAATGATTTAACCTTAAAGAAAGAAAAGGGTTCTTCACAGTTAGGGTGGTTAAACTGTGGAATTATCTACCAAAGGAGGTGGTGACAGCGAATTTGATAGATAACTTTAAAAAGGGGTTAGATTATATTTTTGAATAAAGTGGGCATTCAAGGTTATCCTGGATAATTAGAGAGGGAGTATTGATCCAGGGAGAAATTTGATTGCCAGTATCTGGGGTCGGGAAGGAATTTGGCTTTTTCTCCCCCTTTATGAGACAATTGGCAAAGTTTACATTTTTTTTCTGTTTGCCTTCCTGTAGATCAATTAACAATTATTAACAAATAATCCACATATTAAAAGGATCAGAAGAGATCTAAGTAGGTTGAACTTGATCGACTAAAAGTCTCTATTTAATCTCAAATACTAAGTAACTACTATGTAACATAGCAAAACAGTGCACCACTACTTTACCATGTAACCAGGATCTGCTCTGATGTACTAGATGCTTGTCCATTTTCTGCATTATATCAATCTTACTAAATTGCTCTTACATTTAAATGATTGCTGTGGTCAGATTTTTTTCTCTATGTTCTCATCAATATGTTCTGTAGGTGAAGAATTACATGTAACAAAATAATGCAGACTTATACACTATTGCGTCTGCTTATTATTATTATTATTCTCTTTATTTTTACGAGCCAACATATTCAGAAGCCCAATGCAGGGAGTAAGTTCACGTTAAAAACAATATTAACACACTGCAGAAGAATGGAGGGAAATCAGATATACACAGTGTTTTCCCTAAAGTACTTAGCAAACTAAGTGTATGGGTATAGAAGAATAATAGAAATGATGTGTATATTAAGACTGAAGGTGATAGGCTTCTTTGAACAGATGTGTTTTAGTGAGGTTTTGAAGGTTTTAAGGCAGGAATATAGTCTAGTGGAGCGAGGCAAGGAGTTCCAGAGAATAAGGGAAGCACAGGAAAAGTCCTGGAGGCGGGAATGAGAGGAGGTGATACGAGAGGGGGAAATAAGAAGGCCGTTAGCAGAGGGAAGAGGTTGGTTGGGGGAGTATTTAGAGACGAGAGCAGAGATATAAGAGAATGCACGGTTGTTGAGGGCATTATACTTTAGGGTCATAAGTTGAAATTTTATTCTGGAGATTATAAGAAGTCTGTGGAGTGACTGACAGAGGGGTGCAGCAGCTACGGAGTGTGGGTTTGGCAGATAAGTCTAGCGGATGGGTTCATTATGGTTTTAAGTGGCGAGAGACAGGTTATGGGGGGAGGCCAGAAAGGAGAGAGTTGCAGTAGTCAAGAGAAGATCATTGGGAACCTTTATAGAAAATTATTTTTCACGTAAATGAAAGCAAAATCTACCAGTGTCTCTGGTTATCTCACCTACCAGAAAATGGTTACACAGACATTGGAAATTAAGGTGAGAGCTTTCTCGTTAGCGATGTGACCTCTCCGGTACTGATGTTATTCTCTGGAGCCTTTTTATTTCTATTTTGAGAAATCCCTCCACACAAATAAATGATATTGGAGAGACATTCAAGTTTCTTAGTGAAAAAGCGCTCACTTTGGTGTATTTTTTATTTTTTTAAATGCTTCACAATAAGCATACCTTCGATAATTTATATTCTTTTGATCATGATAACATGGCAGCATTGTCATAAATGTTTTATTCTGTTTCTAGAGAGTGGCTAAGTTTTTATTATTTTTTTTTTTTTTTTCAGAATTGTTGGCATTTTGTTGTAGTCAAATATAACAAGCCTTCAAAGGGCATGTAATTATATTTAATATATTAAACTGGCAAAATGTTAAACTTGGAACAATTTTAGTTGACCTTTATTTTTAAAAGGCACTGATCTATGAGTGGGATGCAGGAAATCGTTTTTTTTCTAGTAAATATTATAGTAAATATTGATGTTTCTGATACAAAACTAAATTGAAATACTGAAATACAAGATACTAAGAGCAGTGTATGAAATGGCTTCAAATTGTATAAAATAAACATCCACTTTATTTTACAACAAGCTGTATTTTAGACCTTAACTTAACCTGCAAAATAATGAGTTATGTTTGTAATATGCAAAAAAGGTATTACAAATTTCATAATTTTTTTCCCTTTACTATGGACATAATTATTGATACCGAATGAGACTAAACCATTTCAAAACTATCCGTGCAGAACTAGACTATAGATGTAGCAATGACTTGACAACATTTTCTTGCTTATTGTTGTATATTATGTTTAATAGTGGTAAATCATGTTCTAAAGTGTGGGATTAGAGTCTTCTTTTTAATGGAAACCAAGTATCTTTAGGGAGGTTCCAGCTAGAATCTCTGTGTTCTGTGACTGCGCTTATTGCTCCTCTTCAGGTATCTCTCTGTAGGTTTTAATATGGTGATACAATAGTACAAAGTTATTGTTTGGAACAGTATAGTTAATTTTAGGGTGCCATTTTGAAGGTACTCATTGCTAACCATTGGATATTCACATGTATATTCCATGAATATTCCTCAAAAAAACATAAAAAATATGTGTTGAACAGTAGAAGACCTACCATAACCCCCAATCTGGGAGCATAGTACTTACGTATTTCATTGCAGTTTGATATTATAAAGCAGATGGAGAACATTAATTATTCTCTATTGATTTCTAAATTCATTAATTGTATTTATTATTAATGGTGTTTATTACATTTATTTGGGATCCATATTGTCCTGTATCTGACCTTTATTTTAAGGTTTCAAGGGGCCCTGAAGTACTAATATGTGCAACATGTGGAAAAAGTGGTTACTTTTTAAAATTGCTGCGTTATCAGTGATTGAAGGTAGTAGTTTTAAGCTGCTTCTAACCTTCTTTTGAATACATAATAAGTTGCACTTGCTGGTTGTGGGCGCAACTCTTACAGTTCTAATAGTTCTAGATTACATATATTGTTCTTTTTCATCTATTACAAAACATGTTTACAGTCCAGTGCTTAAGTGCATGGACTGTGAAGTGACACCACAATTTTTTTTAATTGTTAATTTAGCAAAAATTATTATTTTTAACTAAAAAAAAAAAAAAAATTTGATTAAAATATTAAATACCTTTTTCACATTATTTTCTTTTCCATTTCATTGTCACCTTTTTGTTAATGCAGTGAGACAGGAGAAATGCTGACTAAAGGGAGATTTAAAATGGAGGGACCTCAATAACTTTGCGAATCTAAAATAACATAAGTTATAAAGAAAATGTTGTTGCTCTTTCATCCTTTTTATGGTTACAGAGATGCAATTTGCTATGTAGCTTGCTTTTGTTTATAGCACCATGTACTGTATTTAGTTCATATTTAGAAGGAACATTAACTCTTATTTCAATGTCCATCTCCATGTGAGTTACTCTGGCTAATTGTACCCTAAAAGCAGAGCAATCATGATTAAAAAAAAAAAAAAAAAAAATGAAAAATTTAAATCACTGAGTAGAGTTTATGCACATCTGATATTTTGCTAGAAACACCTTTACATCAACTTTTGACATATATATGTCCTAAGTGTTGGCATATGTTATCTTTATTCTTATGACTTCTTTTTAGTCCTAGCTTTTTTTGCACATACACAAAATTTACAATAATTCTGTCTTTCTTCCAGCATTGTTTGCATAATATAGAGCAACTCATTTTATTAGATAGGATTAAAGTATCCAATTTCTCACAAATGTTTGTCTTAATTGTTTTTAAAATTAATATTTTACAGTTATTGTTGCCTCGTATTAAGTTTTTTAATTTAATTCTTGATAACAACAGTGTTAGGACATATTACTGCTTAGAATAGATATTCACGTGGAATAAGCAATCCTTCGTGCATTCTCTGCCATTACTGATAAGTTCCACTGTGGTTTTCATTGAAGATACGATAACGTGGAATATTCCTTAAATGCCTTATTGATTTTTCATCAAGTTAAAACCATCAGAAATCATAGGTGTGTTTTGGAAAATGAATATTCTGGATATTGTACTTGAGATTTCATTTTCATTAAATTTACTAAAACAATGATCATCTTTTCCATATTAATGGCACAATATTATGCTACTGGTCAACTCTTACATTTGTTGTGTTTGTGTTGGCCCCTTATTTTATTTTAAATGTGCTCAATATGCGTGTGAGGGGGTTATAATCAATGTATCTTGTATATATACAGTAATGTCAAAAATAATGTACCCCACTTGCTATTCTATGGTTTTACATGAGGAACATTAGGCTTCGAAAGTATTGTACAAGACATATTTGATCTTCTTAGTGAGAATCCTAACAATAGATAAATCTAATCTCAGGTGACAATTTTAACACACACACATTTCTCTTTGTAATTGCTTCTGAACATTCTTTCGGAAATCTTGTGATCCATTGAGAAGCAGTTGTCTCCTTTCTGCCATTGTTTTGGTGCTTTCGTAATGGTCTAAAATCATATTGACTAAATCCTTTATATACTTTGATGTCATTTTGTGACTTGGTGATCCCTATGGACAACATACTGAACATACTAAGACATTCCCGCTACTCGTTAGAGTGGCAACCTTTTTGAATGTCCCCCAATTTGTAAATAATATTTCCCACTTTGGAATTATTCTTGTTGTATAGTTTGAAAATTGTATTGTAACACTTCCCAGCAACCACCTTCATCAATGATACAGAAGCATTAAGGGTGCACTTACTTTACCGGGTATCTGAATTCTGCCATTTTTATTTAATAAATATTTGTTGTTGTTAAGTTGTGTCCTACTCTCTGTGACCTTATGGACCACAGCATACCATGCACATCTGTCAGCCACTGCTTCTCTGAGCTCTATTAAACCCATGCTCATTGCTTCAATGACCTCATTTATTAAATATTAATTATAATTATTTATTCACAAGGAGGGGATGACAGAGAGGGATAGGTAAGTAAAATGTGTGTTATCTGTCACATGATCTTAGATTGATGTACTGTTAGTACTTGGTGAGCACTAGGTAAAGGTCAGAGGTGTCAACAAGTAAAACCATAGGGTGTACTTCACATCAATGTGTTCTAGTTCCTGATGTTCCCCAACATGGTATGTTGTGTGCTTTTATATGGGAAAATGTTCCGAAACTCAGGACCAAAAATAAAATATCTTAGCGCAAATGAGATTCGTCTTCTAAAATCAACTGTAAATGCAAAAAAAAGTTACCAAACACTCTCGCTTTCGATCTCACACACAGACTGTCATCACAGACTGACATAAGGATTTACAGGAAACTGTCAAATTAATTATCTGGTCAACTCTAGTCTTTAAATATTGACCAGCTAGTAGTAAATGTTCACGACTTCAAATACATCCAAAGCTTTTCCATTGTCACTTTTGCGTATCCATCTTGGACTGCACAGCCAGATGGTTCATCTAGAACATATGAGTGAAGATACTTAGCAACCGTTTTAACTATAAATCTGTGTGCCTTTCAGCCAGTTGGTACCTTAACAATATTTCATTCATTAAAATCAAGCTGTTAATTGTGATTCTTAACATTTCTCACCTATATCCTTTTAAAAAAGCTGGTGAAAATCGAGGCAGTAAAGTTTATGCTTCAGAATCATACAGTAAGTTACCTTATTTATACTTTATCCTATAACAAATTATTTACCAGTTTTTTTCAGTTAATGTAATTATTTTCATTTTCTTATCAGAGTAAACACTTTCCATTCCTGGGTGTCAATGAAAACTTTACTCTCACAGACCTAAGGTGTCGGACAACATTCTACACTGCTCTCACACGTCTCCTTATGGTAGATCTTGGTAAGGAAAAACATTTATTGGACATTATCTTTTAAGTTTTACTATTTTCATTCTCTGTTTAATATAATTATGATGTCATGTTGTATCACATATTAGAGATATTCTGTCTATTGTGGTTGCTCCCTTAACTCGATGTCACTACATTACATGAGTAGCATTATCAAATTGGTATTGGAGGGCCGCTTGAGTGTCATATTAGTAGTATAATCTTTATAATGGGCAAAATGTATTTGCAAGCTAAAAAAATAACCACACTCTAATTTAAACATTAATTTAAATGTTGCTTTTCTGGGAGCAATTTGCTTTTTTTCGTAGCCGAACATTTTGAAGGAACCTTGGTTGTAGATTTTATACAGAAAAGTTATATAAGAACATTTTTCTTTCCAGGGGACAGTGCAGTGTTTACTAACCAATAATTATATAATTAATATTAATAATCATTATAATGGTATAGTATAGCTATATGGTATAGCCATATATTATAGCCTTATCACTCAATAGCAAGAATACATTACTTACATATACAGAAGAAGACCGTCAACATAGCTATTTTGTGCTTCCCCACTGAAAAGCTGCCACATTGATCTGAAATGTAAGATTACACTGAATTACAGTTCACAGTTTAATAATGGTCCTTCCTCCCAATTTCCAGGTCCACAAACGGCATTCTAGATATTCAATGTTGAAACCATTAGACACAAGTAAAAATTAAGATTTCCTCTGAAATTCCTTTTTTGCTCATGGTCTACCCGCTGCTTATGTTATTAGTTTGTTTTAAAGTGAAGTTCTTCCCAAATTGCAATAGTTGTTTAAGCAATCTATTTGGTACCAAGTAGCAGATTGGTATCGGGCAACAGAGCTAACATATTATCTCTGCCTATGTGACACTTCTATCTGCAGTAACATCTTAAACATTGCTGAGTTATTTTGCGCATGACCCTGGTGAGTCTTTAGCCATATGGATCTACAATAACATTTTAGTAAAAATAAATAAGTAAATAATAAAATACTTACAGCCATCTGCTTTTATACAGATGCATTATACCTTGTTGTTCCATAAACACAGGCATTCAATTTGCTATAGTGTAACAATATTATAGAACAGAGAGTATACTTTAGAAATAGCATCTACAGTAAGCCATTACAAAGCAGCCTTTTTACGTAGATTTAGCACTACTTCCACATAAACAATGCTCTTTGGACTGGTTAAGAAAAGCAAATCAACTCTGGGATACAAAATTACTGCTACATTAATTGGTCTTTACTTTTAAATGCATTTCAGCTCCTGTTCAATCACTTGTGCCTTTCTTGTATAAATTTAATTAGAGTGTATATGCCCCGGGTTATTTTTTTTATGAAAGAAGGAGTTCTCAACAACAATCTCTTGCAGGATTCAGTTTAGTTGTTTTTAACCTAAAATGTTCTTAGGATTAATTTTTAGTGTATACACATCCCGAAGGAACTCCGTTAAAATATTCTAGAAAGAAATATTAATTCTGTCTGTATGTTTTAAATTTAAAACACTGTTTTTGTGTCACGAAGATGCTTAAAAATCTTCTCATAATAATTAAAAGAACTGTTCTAGAAACTGTCAGGCATATAAATATCCAATGTTAACAACTGATGTTTGCTTTGATTTTTAATTTATTTCAGTAATTGTAAAAATGGAGACACTCAAAGAAATTTTAAGTCGGATCTTGGTCCCAGTGGTTAACACTAATTAATCTACTAGAATAACCACGAAATTAATAATCAGAAGCTTTATTATTGTCTATAAAAATCTGGAAAATGCAGCATGAAGTCTAATCTATATATATATATATATATATATATATATATATATATATTTATTTATATATATATATATATATATATATATATATATATATATATATATATATACATATATATATATATATATATATATATATATATATATATATATATATATATATATATAAAGAATGTTATAGTTGGCCAACTATAATATAAAGAAAAATGGTTTTGTATGTGAGAGATATCCGTAAAAATAACTCTGGTGGGTTAATTCCAACAAGTTAGATGCTATGCTCTGAGATCTACGCAAATGTGGCACTAAAATATGCTAAATGTATCATCACTGAATGATTTAAAAGTACAGTAAAAGATTTACAACCAACAGAAGTCCTCTGTCTCACAATGGGAACCTCCTATCTGGAGGGCAAAGGTGCACCCAAGAAGGTGGATAAAGTACCATATTCTCTACAAACCAGCTATAAAAACCCACATCCTACTCAAAACTTACAACAAAAGTATGACCACCAGTGGGAAAAATACACCAAAACGCCAATCCCTGTGTCTCGTAGTAGAGACCTCCTATCTGGAGGGGCAAAATGTGCACCACAATCAGTCTGCGGTTCCCTATTGTAAAATGAAATTCAGAGTGCCTAACAAAAACTCCAATCCCTACGTCTCGTAATACAATCCTCCTATCTGTAAAAATGGTTTGGCGACAGTTCCCCTTTTGACATTCAGCCTTATTAAATTGCAATTCGGCAAATCTGAAGGCTTCTATATAAGCACAGAGCATATTTGTTTTACAGAAGATTTTAGTTTGTGAAGATCTTGCTTTTGGATAGAAGTTCACTAACTAAAAACTTCTGTAAACAAAATATGCTCTGTGCTTATATAGAGCCCTATTCAATTGGCCAAATAGCAATTTAATGAGGCTGTAAATGTTTAATTACAAACCAACAAGAGGTTGAATGTTTTGCTAAATAAACCCTGATTTTGATGTTCTGGATTGAAAGGGTAACTCAAGTTAAAATCTCAGGAGTGTTAATTAGAGTTGAGGCAGCTCATGATTAGCAACTGTCATACATAGGAAGTGTATATCAGTAGTCACATTAAAACATAGATACTGTAATCATAATAGTAATAAGAAGTTGGGAGCAGCAGTCTAGTGGACTTGTTTTACTAAATATGTCTAGTTATAACTTGAGTCAATTAATGTTAATAGTTATTTCTCATACATATTTTGTAGTGAAAACAACAGGCAAAAAAGAATAAAACAAAACAAAAAAAAACAATAGTAGAGGGTTTACTAGACAACACTGGAAATTGCTTGATTGGAGTCATTTAAAAGATTGCAATCTGCAGGCAAATTTGGCTTAAAACACATTGACAATAGAATGAGAAATGTTGGATTTGATTGGTCTGAAAGTGTGTATTAGAACTGCAGCTTTTACCTTTCATTCTCCCCTCAAAAGCAATTGTGAGTTAATTTATTTGGCATGTAGGACATATATCTGTATTAAAGGACAACTGCACAGTAAACAAAAATGTATAGTCTGACTAAGAGCATAATGAAGCAAAAATGTAATTAGAAAACAAAAAAAATTTTGATGCCACTGTAGATCCTCTGTGATAGTTTATAATAACATGGGCCCCCATTCAACTGAGGTTTCGGGAGATCCGGTAGCCCGTAAGTGAGGTCACAAGTTAATTTGCTATTCAATGGACATCTTTTTGCGGGCTCAGAATGGCTTCCGATTTACGGGCTTGAAAAAATGGTGATGGTTAACCTCGCAACTTACAGCCTCCAGAAGCCTTTGATCCTTCCGTTTCGTATGACAAAAATCGCAAATCGCTTTTCAATTGCTCCAATTCCCCAAGCCTGCAAATGTTTTAATACCCGTAAATGGCAAATGAAGGAGAAAATCCAACAAGTGCTAGAGACGACCGGCAAGCGGGTTAAACACCTATTTGTAGCACTGTAAATGCCAATAAAAAATCAATACTGCTCTGTAAATAACAGGGAAAGTGATGATAGACATTAGAATTAATTGCACAACAGTCTCAAGCTCGCACATCGGCAGGAAATAACAATTCATTTCATGTGTCATTTCAGTTTTAAATCGATCTTGGGGATCAATGAGTTAATACAGATCAGGCCACCCATATGGACTAGAACTGTATTGGCATTATTTTTCATAATTCTTTATTTTTAGGATCTGATCTCATATCGGACCCCTGAACCGAATGGATTGACATGTAACCTCCATGTTTTACTGCCATAATAATGACAGTCTCATTTTCTATTGGTTGAATCAAAATGGGCGGTTACGGGCTTGATGAATTGATCATGTTCCCGCCCTGAAGTCCTCCGAACCAGTGCATAGTTTATGGTTTTGGCTTGGGGCCAGTAACTTGCGGCCTTGAGCAATTGAATAGCATCACAATCGGAGACCAATGGGGAGCCCGCAACACAGCCGCAGATATTTGACTGTCTGCGATCGAGTTGCGGGCTTCTAATTGAATCTAGCCCATAGTGTCCAGTTTGATGACAGCATTGGTTGAAGGGTTAGTTTCAGTACTGATTTAGAGTAGAAGGAAGTGAAACAATGTTTGCATACACTACTGATTTTACTTTATCAGATACATTCATAATCCAGGAAACTTAGATTTACCTTTTACAATGCTTGCTCTTGTCTACAAGGCTCTCCCTGATGTCACACCTTCTACATCATAGCCCTCATTTCCAGATACTCTCCTATACATTCCCTCCACTCCTCTACAAACCTTTATTTGCTCTCTCCTCTTATAACTTCCGCTCACCCCCATACAAGTCTTCTCCTACTTCCATGTGCCTTAAGTCTCTCCAAGGCTCCAAACCTTTAAAACACCCTGAAAATTCTGCTACTATCCCAAAAGATCCCATACTAGCCAATCCGTCTTCCCCATCACAATGCATCTGGGCCACTTGTCATCACACCAACATTATCAACTGCCTCATTACTGATACTTCACTGTCAATATTAAATCATTCTAGTTCCATATCACAATTATCCAATGTGCTCTGGTCCAGCCACTAACTTACTACCTTATTGCAATTCTTATCCTACCCCCTTTTATACACAATCACTGCTCCAACCTAACCTTTTGTCCCCTTCCCCTCTATTGTAAACTTGCAAGAGCAGGGCCATCACAAGCTTCCCAACAGTTGTCTGACATCTAAATGAAATTGTAACTATCACTAGCTGTTTAGCCTGAGTAAAATATTGGCACATTATTATATATACTCTAATAATAAGAATATTTACAAAATTTAAGTTACTTATATGCAAGCTCATGGACTTAATTTAATTTTCCATTTTTTTTTCTTCAGTAAATTAGGGTAAAGCAGATAATACAGAAAAATATGGAAAACCAACACCAATTAGATTGTTTTCTTAATATATTTAAATGTTTTAGACATTTAGTGTTCATGCTAATTCTCACAATAAAGAGAAGTGCCGTGTGATTTAATTACGGAGCCTTTTTGGTTTTAGACCAGTGCTTCTCAAACATTTTTGTTCACGTCAAAAAAAAATTTGCCATGAATTATTTCACTTTGGCAACACCTTGTGAGAGCTGCACATGCACAGTTTCCCTTTTATAAGAGCAGTCATTTTTGTTAAAGGGCCATTTACCTTACTGTACGTGCTCTTCGTGGTGTGAAAGAGCACAAGATTGTATATTAAAATTATTTTTTTTTATTACTCTAATAACAGCTGAACTAAAGTTTTAAGTCTGTTACAAACACAGTCTATCCTGCCTACTGACTGTTTCAAGATTAATAATGTGGTGTGGTGAGGACACTGATTGATACTAGTTTTTCCATAAACTCAGGAATGCACTCTAAAGTTAACCCAAGAACTGACCTGTTTAGGTGATTCCAGCATGCCATGCTCTGCACAGATGTATTTGTTGAGAGTTAACGCTACTTTTTTTTTTATTAGCTCATTACACTGAGCTGTAGCGGGTGTCTGGTTGCGGGCAGTCAATGACTCATGTAATCAACATAAAGAGTTTACTTTATTTGAATTCTGAGTGAAAAAGGCACATATTTCAGAAATTCAAAAAGAAATTCAACATGCTTTTAGGAGATCTTTACTGTGATGTGGTCCAAATTGTTCTGAATTAAGTGGCCTTTTAAGTTCTGTCTGAGGGTCTACTTAGCAAATACTAAATTGGATAGGTAATTTAAAATCTTATTATTCATATTCGTTTATTTGCAGTATATTTTACATAAGATCCAAAATGTCTCATTACTCCTTAGGGAACCACTGTTCTAAAGCCATAGCCAGCAGGTCTCCATATTAGCCTTAAAAGAGTCTAGCAAAGCTGCGTACATAGGCTATGAAATTATTGTTTGTCTTTGTTTCCATTTGTAAATGATGTTACCAGAGAAAGTTTTAAATTACAGCGTGTTCAGAATGTACGTGTGCATACAAAATGATAAACAATATACTTTTTGTAAAATGATATATTTTGTATTATTAAATCCTTTGTTTTATTGATAGTTTTCCTGTCTTGATGATTTATGCTGAAAGCTTCATAGATGGTAACTGTGAATAGAGTATAATATGATTATAAAATAATTTCCTAACCCACAGCACATAGAGAAAGGAATCAGAGCAGAGGCAAAGCATTCTAGATCCTTGGAAGCAAAGATAAAATTAGTGCAAAGGATTGTTCATTTTATATTTGAAATGAGTCATTCAAACAGTATGGGGCTTACTCTATTCATCACCAATGAATGTAGAGTATTTGGTAAATTATTTGAGTTTCAAAGTCTTGTTTAATATAATTATTGTTATTTTAGTATGAGTTAGCTAAAAGGATCCTGATGTGATTTCAAATTGTTTATTTGTTTATTGCACCTGCAAATAAAACACTGTATTTGTTTAAGTGGTTAATTAATGGATATCTACTTAATGCACAATTACTTTTTATAGACTTTACTAGAGCCATTGTTTTTGTTCTTCTTAATGGATGATTAAAAATTATAAATGATTTACAAGGTATAATATAAATCTGCTGTCAGGGTTGTTGTCATCAATAAGCAAAGTCACAAAAACATTAAAAGCAACGGTTTCTGTTTTATTTTTCAAGCAAGTACATTTTTTGATTAATATTTTAATCTTGTTTTAATGTATCTCCTGTATTATTTGAAGGAATAGGATCACAGATTTAATGTGCTATCGAAGTCACCATATGTACTCTGCATCATTAGACAGAGAATGAAGGAGCATGTGGAGAAAAGTGTTTTCCTTTTTAAAAAATAAAGCTGACATCATGGAGTTATGATCAACAGAAGTCAAGTGATTTTCAGTGTATTGCCTCTTGCACCGTATGGTTATAATGAATATTTATAAGAATAGATTAAATGTAGTAGATTTGTGTGTGTGTGTATATGTGTGTATATATATATATATATATATATATATATATATATATATATATATATATATATATATATATATATAATGTGGCTTGAAGGGGGCCCAAGGAGGTGGAGGGGCTCGACAAAAAAGGAAAAAATAGCCCATCGCCCGGGTGGGAGGGTGGCAAAATGTTGTTGGCACCAGAGCCCTCCATTCACTAGCTCTGCCACTCTATACATTATTTACACCTACATACAGTAATTATTTTGTTTTAATGTATTTAAACACACATGAACACACCAAACACACTAGAAAATAAATAAAAATACACAGGCCTGCTGGCATTATGGACTTGAAGGACAGGTGTATTAAATGGACTGAGTCAGCAGACTCAATATATATTAGTTTGATGCCATACCCACCTATGTCACAAATCCAACAGGGTGAAAATGTGTGAATTTAAGTGTAGGTCAATAGTTGTACTCTAGACTGTATTCTCTTGTGAGCATGTGCATCATTTCATTTTGTAATGATATATATTTAAGTCAGTACTGTCATAATTATGTTTTCACTGTACCCTATGTAAAGAATCAGAGAAATGGTGGAGCCTAATTAAATTATACTCTGTTTTCTAAATCATACATGAGCTTTAGCAATAGGTTAATAAAAATATCAAATTAAACCATTGTTTTTTTTTTTATAGTTTCTATATAATTACCCTTGTTAATAAAAATGCAAATTGCCTGATATGTGTAAATCTAGTTTTTTTTCTTCTTGGTCTAATGAGAATGTTATACATTTACAATTTTTTGTACTATAGTGTTCATAAATTAACTCATTTTGCACAGACACATTCCTTATTTATGAAAAAATATACATGTTTTAATGTTTAGGACATATTAAATATGGGTTTCCAAAAACAACAATCCTCAAAAGCTGCTGGACAGTTGCTTGCACCATTATCTATTCCCAAGTTTTTGACCACTTTGCAGTTAAACCAAATCACTTGAGTAGCTTGTATCTGAAATAAACATTGCTTGTTTTTGCAATTAGTTGGGGGTTACATCCATTATTGTGGGATAACCATTAGTACTCATTAACTGACATTCAAGTTGAATGAACAGTAATGAGTGTTAATTGCTGTAGCACTTAAGTGAATATAGCCAATGTTTTATGCTTATTGATAGCTTCCACCGGACTGAAAGGAGTGTTAATTGCTCTCTATTTTTATTATTTTTTCTTATGATATTAAGTCTCTACACCTCATTCTGTTTGGCACATGTTTTGAATACAATAGATAGATAGATAGGTAGATAAGTAGATAGGTAGATAAGTAGATAGGTAGATAAGTAGATAGGTAGATAGGTAGATAGATAGATAGGTAGATAGATAGATAAGTAGATAAGTAGATAAGTAGATAAGTAGATAGGTAGATAAGTAGATAGGTAGATAAGTAGATAGGTAGATAAGTAGATAGGTAGATAAGTAGATAGGTAGATAGGTAGATAGGTAGATAGATAGGTAGGTAGATAGGTAGATAAGTGGATAGGTAGATAAGTGGATAGATAGATGGACAGGTAGATAGATAGATAGACGGACAAGTAGATAGATAGATAGACGGACAAGTAGATAGATAGATAGACGGACAAGTAGATAGATAGATAGACGGACAAGTAGATAGATAGATAGACGGACAAGTAGATAGATAGATAGACGGACAAGTAGATAGATAGATAGACGGACAAGTAGATAGATAGATAGACGGACAAGTAGATAGATAGATAGATGGACAAGTAACTAGATAGACAAGTAGATAGATAGGTAGATCGACAAGTAAATAAATAAATGGGAAAAAAGAGGTTTACATTTTTATTAACTACTTTATTTATTTTAAATGTATGTTAATTATACACATAATATGTCTCTATTTTTCTGTGTCCTGCAGGTGAAGATGAGGATGAATTTGAGAATTTCATGTTACCAATCACTAGCTCATTTGAAACCGTTGCTCAGATATTTAACAACAGTTTTAAACAGGAAGAGGCTAAGGTAAGATGGTTACATCCTCCACGGGAATACACAACAATAGATGAAGTGTGATGTTTGAAATCAACAATTAAGTTACAAACTGCTAACCCATTGGGAATTGGTTGAAATATGATAGCAGGATGTCATTCAGGAAGCAATTGGTGATACATAAGATATTTAATTACTGTTGATATGACTTGCACGCATGTGGGAAGGTTAAGTATCATAATACAGCTGCCATTTGTGCAATCAAGGATGAGGGAATTTGTTATGAAGGGTTATTGTGTTGTGCTTTTTATGATCATGAGAATCACAGAAAATTAAAGGACTATTAAAATGTCTTATTCTATATTGAATTTAACTTGAAAATGTTTTTACAGTTTTAAAATATTACAGTTTTTAATTTTAAACGTATGTATACATTTTTCTTTAATGAGGATATTCGTAAAATGATTAGAAAACTGTGAAGAATGAAAGGAGCTGTGGATTCAGATAAGATCGCTAGTGTTGTTAAAACTGCTCTATAATTGCACACTTGTCAGTGGAAATCTAGTAGGTCCTAGTAGAAGAAAACCCTCCCCCTTTGAAACAGACAAGAAGTCTAAGATGGAATACCCCATGATACAGAGTAATTTAAGAATACTCCTAATGTTAATTTGTTACATACTCCCTAAATGTCCTTTATTGGGTTTTATGAGTGTTGTACAGATAATTATAATAGAATTATAGTTGCAAAACAGGTCCGCCACCGATTATCCGGCATCATTTGATCTGGAACCTCTTTAATCTGGAAAATATTTGGTTCCTCACAGCCTGTTTGGAGCCTGTTCTGAGCAAGTAGTAAAATCAGAGCCCTTTTTTAAGCAAATTCTAAAACTATTTGACCATCTCAGCCTATTTGGAGGACATTATGAGCCTATTTGACCTCTTGACCCTAAAAGGAGGACATTCTGAGCCTATTTGAACCTACTGTAATTCATAAAACTTCAATATTCTTGTGTTTTTTTGAGAAACCACCACTGGTCCGACAAAACCCTGAACCAGCGATGCCGGATAATCTGATGTGGACCTGTAATATAAACATTTCTGCTGTAACAAATCCAATGTCTTTAGGAAATGGGGAAAAAAAAAAACCCTAAGTAATATATTTCTGATTATTCAGTTATTGCATAAAGCGTATTTAAGGTGATATTAAACCTGTGATTCCCTTGTAGTCCTCTATCAATTTTACAAATAATTTTTAATAGCTAAATATGTTACAATACTGTTTCTGAATGCCAATATTAATTTAAGATTAGGAAGCCAATACAGTGACAATTAAAATTAGAGTATTAGCAATTGTACCACTAACTTTCTACTGTTAATTAGAAACATCAAAGTGGATATTGTTCTGGCTGGGCAGATGTAGTCTGTGCCTATGACAGATGTACAGCTCTAGCAGTTTGACACAATATTGGAATCACTAGGAGAGCATAAAATTGGGTTAGTCACTCAAAAATATGAGCTGGTTTAAACTATGATGGAGGATCAGAAGAGGAAGAAATTGTGATAACTCACTAATGCTTACAGATGAATGTGAACAGAATAATACCTGAGGTTTAACAAAATCTGATGAACAGATATAAGAAAAGAATGTGTAAGTGTGCTAATATTAAACAATACCTACAGAGCATTAGTTTTTATATATATTTTCAACCTTGTACTAAAAAATGAAAAAATAGGGTGAAACTATGTGATACTTAGGTCACTTTCAAAATATGTAACTCGTCTAATTTTGTTACCAAGGCCAAGCAAAATTATCTGATAATTCATCAGTATACTATGCATCTTTAGTTAAGCACCATTTTTGCATACTTCTTTTAAATACATATTTTAAATTGATATAATCTCTGTCTTTTTAATTAATTTACGGAATTGCGCCACTGAAATAAATTTAAAAAAAGCATGCGAATACTCCAGATTTCTTATACATGAATGTGTGTAGTATAAGCAAACTATTCATATCAATTTTAAATGCAATAACTCAATAGAGAATATATATACTTCTCAAGTGTATGAGATTCAATTCTCTAAAACATGTCGGCTTCTTAAATGTTTTTTTATAATAATATATAACAAATATATAAATCTTAACATTATTAAATGACTGGGCATATAGGTATATATTCGAGTGGGCCCTGTGATATTACAGTCTTAGAGTTAACGGAGTGATTAGGATAACAGATAGCTAAATAATGTTTTTATGTGCTTGTGGGAGCCATATTAGAATTGATTTGACAAGCTAGTTCAGCCGTGGCAAGAGTCTGAATTTCTAACACAACATTAAGTTTCATTAGTTAAATCCAAGCGTAGTAGGCTGTATATGTCAAAATAACTGTTTTGTAAAAGAATTTTCTCAAGGAACATCCTCTCACCAGAACTTTCCCTGGAATAATTTGATATTTAAAAAGATACATTTAATGCAAGAGCAGAGATGTGAAGAGGTTTTTAATTTTCTTTTCAAATACACTTGATGGATTTGGAATCATTTCAGTTGCAGTGAATGGTGATATTCAGCAGGAGTATGTATTGACGATCTCTAGATTCACAAACCTTTCAAATAAATGTGAAAATATGTCTATGTTTACATTTAATGCATTATATACTATAAAGATATTTATTTTTCTGTTCATTTTTTTTGTTATTGAAACTCATGTTAGTTACCTCCCCATCCATCTTTATTAGTCTCTGCTCACAATATTTTTCTCTTCATTTATTCATTTATCACATTTATTTTTATTGTTTTTCAAATGTATGTCTTCCTTTTGTACGTGTTGTTTTTTTGGGGGGGTTTGGGGGGTGGGGGTAATTTTTTCTTATGGTATGTATCTTTCATCAAATGGATCTCTCAATCTTAATAGTCACACCAGAGTGAATGAAGCTTAGATTACTCTTGAGGAGTCCCACCAGTGCTTTGCTAGCCTATAGGCAAAAATACCAAAATTTGACCAAAATCTTAAGAGTTCCCCCCTTTGGCACATATGTTCCCTTGTCTGTCCAAATTGCTTTGCTCACTTTATGTGTACGCCAAACAGTTCACCACTATTTTACTACTTACATTCTTCTTCAGTATTATTGTGTGAACTCTGCTATTCCATTACTTAAATAAAATCCATCATCACTGTTATGAGTGTCTCACGCAGGACGTTTGTATCCCATGCCATATCTACCTTCTTCCATTGTCTGCATTTTGCTCATTCTTATGGATCCCACATTTACTTCCACATAGCTTTAAGATGCCTTCAGACCCTTAATTTTTTTAGCACACTCAAATATATGTACTTTAGGACTTATTTAATCACCATTTTGAACCACAGTGATGAGGAAACATTTTGCTTTGCTCATCATGTCTCAACATTATTCATATGACGTAGTCATGATTCAGAAATCACATTCCATATCACATCATTGTGACTTATTTTGCAATGATACCCATACACTAGTATACAGACACCACATTGTGTTTTCAATTGACTTTCTATAGTATGTGTACATACCCATCAGTGGTCCAAGCATGGTCTCTATGTGGTTAAATGGTGGCATTAAACCGTTCATTATGGTCATTATGTATAGAACCGTTATCTCATTCATAGTTGCAGAAGATACTCAGATGTCTCACTACACTTTCTTCTACCCCAATTTCTAATATGATCTTATACTTCTGCTTCAAAACACAACAAATGGAAGTTGTTAAATTGATGTGTCATTGTTGGCAAACATGTCTCATAACATACTGAAGACATTGCATACAGATCTTAGTAGATAGAAACATATTAGTCATTTGAATGTCCGTGTGATATTTACTAGCAGTCCTGTCTGGCCATAAAAAAGGAGCCTCGTCCATTACACAGATGTCTTCACCATGATCTCAATGTGTTGAAAGGCCTGAGACAATTGGGTGTTGAAATGCTTATAATAGCACTATGGTTGAAGTCTATTCTAGACCATCACAATGATATACCTATTAAATAGGGCAATTAATAAAGATTATGTCAACGTCCAAGGTTATTTAGAATATACTATTAGAATTTAGTAGATCTAGCCACGTACTATGGTTTACACATACATGAGACAGATCGTGCCAAAAATGTATTTAATTTATTTCAGTTTAACAGTGTTTCTGAATCATGACGTTATCTCATATTATAGAAGAAACTGTATTTTCATTTTGCCAGTATGAAAAAATACATACATTCTTGATAGTAAAATATAAAATATACCACCAAAACCAGTAATCTTGCCATCTCAAGATAAACATTGTGTTATCATGGTGATGGCTTATAGCATACTTTTTACATTAAATAACAATATTTATTGCTTTTTCTACTTATTTTGGAGAAACAAAAAGATCTGACAGGTCGTGCAGGCTAAGTTGCACTTGATAAATGTATTTTTTACAGATTCTGTCATAGTATATCTTGTTAGAAAAATAACACATCCTAATTGTTATCTATTATTTCTCAATAAGAGAATTGAAGTGCAACATGTAGCTTACTTTATATTCAGAACTCGTCCGGGGAAAAAATACCCGGGGGTGAACTTTTAACAATTTTCCTTGTTACGATTGATTTTTTTTTAAGCATTCCCATACAACAAAATTGTCTGAAATCCATCTTAGAAGTAGAATATATGAAGTCCCCCCCAAAAAAATTCTCTGCGCCAGTTTGTCGCTTTATTTATGGAGTTGGATTTCCTAACCAGTAAGTTCTTAATGATTCTGAAGAGTGACTGCTTGATTACACTTTAATGGTATTTACAAATAAAATCACAAGTAATTAAAGGAAAATTCTCCAGGCTTTTGAGCAAGTTTGATGCATGATAACTGCCTGATTCAGCTTCATCTAGAGTAATGCTGTGTAGGCAACAAGAACGGAGATCAATAGCAACATAATGATAGTGGCAGAATTAAGTGAGTAATCCGAGAACTGTGCCTTGAAAACGCACACAGCTGCCACAAGCCCGGGCCACACAGTGCACTCCGTTCTTCCGTCCTAAATGTTCATCAAAAGACGCCCTGCAGGAAAATGGAGTTAGATGCTCTTTATTGCTGATCGTGTCTCTTGCCACATTTATCAGGGAAATTGGATTAGCAGTTGGCAGCTGCAGGTAGACAAGGTTCTGCAGTGATTAAATATGCAGCTTGGCTGCATTTGTTGTGACAGACCTTTAGTAAATTCTACTGTAAGCACCATCTGTCTAATTTGTATAAAGCTAACACGGTGCTTTAAGCTACCCACTAAATAACTAAATCATTTGCTGTATCATCAACCGAAACTTTGCAACCAAATTAGCTTTAGCATAAGTTTTCGGTTAAGGATCTTGATGGATAAATAATATAGAGGCCATCTTTTTATGTACTTCATTTCATAAGTACAAGAGACAAAAGCTGTTGTTAAATAACGTGTTTAGTATTCCAATCCACAGGGATGTGAGGCTGTCAGGATATCAGAAGCAAGATAACTCGAGACTGCCAAATTCATTCAAATTATGGCAGTTACAAGGAAACTGTAGAAGTTTATATAGTGTAGGCTGAGTGAATGTGATGGGTTATATATTTCCCGATTAAAGTCCTTTTAGAACAAGTGGATTTATTCTCTAAAATGTACACACTACATTGTTTTCACTTTAAATGCATTATATATGAGGTACGCTAGATATATTGATAAATAACATCAGCTCTGCATAAGAGAGATAAAAATGTACCCATAAATCCTACTAAAAAAAGTCTGACCAATGTAAATATTGTGCTTAACCTATGCACCGCGTATACCATGGAAGGACTACCCCCTTGTTTATGTCTTACAACATTATTCATAAGGGGGAGGATTCAAAGTACTTAATGGTTTTGTACCGGTTAAGTCACCACTTGCTATCTTTAGTCGGTTCGTAAAAACTCCATCTCGTTGAATTATTTAAAATCCCTGATTTTCAGCATACACACATTAAAAGTTTTTGCACTAAGTGCCAAATGTTGCAAACAGCACTTTAACAGAATGATTTTGCTTTGATCCCTGTAGCAATTCCTGAATAATTTATCACAGGTTATTGCCTTAATTCTGGAGAGGGATAGAGCAATAAAGGCAGATGAAAACACTCCAGTTGAAACACCTTGGGGCCTGCTCATTCCTCTGACATGGCTCTTTTGTTGGAACTATTTAGAGGTTATTAAGACGTGTCTCCAGAATTAAGAGTGTGCTGTAAGAATGAAGACAGCCATCTTAATTCTAAAGACAAAGCACAATGACCCTTCAACCCTTTTTTCCTCTGTTGTTATTATATACTAGAAATATGAGGATAATATCTCCGAAAGACTGACCAAAAATATCTGTAACATTAATATTGTCGAATAAATGCACTTTCAAAAGCGAAAACCAGATTACTTTGTTCAGCACAATATTGTACACATTCCTCATTGTATTTCACTACTTAAGTGGCGAATTTGAAATGGTAAAGATATATGTGTTAATTGTTGATTTCAATGTGATACTGCTACTTAATATTCGTGTAATCATATTAGAACTTATTTGAAAAGATTTATAGTGATGAATTAAAATTGGATATACTTTATGGTCATTATTGGCTGACTATACACCCATCTGGTTGGTAGTAACATGAAAATCAATTACTGTGTCTCTTTCCCACTGACAGCGTATGTTGATCGGGCTGGCAAGAGATCTTCGAGGGATTGCTTTTGCACTAAACACAAAGACCAGCTACATCATGCTGTTCGACTGGATGTATCCTTATTGCACTGTGATAATACCAACCCCACAAACCAAGGGAAAGCAGGCCACTAGCCTTGGTTTAATAGCACTGCACAGCGGGGGAGAGGAAACAAAGCTAAATGAGCTAATGTATAATCAACTGAAGCTTATACCACAATGCCAGCAGTGCAGTTAACCTTAAAGACACCATTTGGGGGTTACCTGCTGAGAGGTCACTTTCTGTTTAATCATTGTGATTGTACATAGACATGACCCACACAAATGGGTCAATGCTCTCACCAATGATACCTTAATAATTCTTCACAATACATCAATTTGATTTGCAGAATGTAGCCTTAACAGATGCACTTATATCCTATGGAGAGGCACATATTTAATCTTTGAATCTTTATACAAAACAATATTTCTGCTGCGTATAAGGAATAAGAATAATAATGATGTGAAATGTATGCGTTGTGGCAAATATATGTTATTTATTAAAATTTTTATATATATATATTTATATACACACACACACACACATATATATTTATATATCTTTTTACATTTTTATTTATTTATATATATATATATATATATATATATATATATATATATATATTCTGCAGGAAACAAGTTTTTTAACTTGTTTTAGACATTCAAACACAAATGTACTATGGTGGAGGGCTTCTGTCGCTCTTTTGCCCACCATATATTAAATGATTGCTGTGGTGAACTACCTACTCAAAATATCCACTACACAAGCTAAAGATCCCGCCCCACGTTGATGATCGGCATTAACCTTGAAACTGCTGTTCGTGGGTAGGATTCCCAGCTTGTGTATAATACAACATGGGGTTTGCATAAAAGCTGGGTAGTGCAGCGGGCATAAGCTTAAAGGAAGCCATGTTTAAAATGGTTATGATATAAGAAAGAAAGCATTTATGGGCACATTTGCATGTCCCTTCTCAGCTTCCCAGAGTGCAATGTAATAACTTTATTTCTCAGAATTCTGAGCAGGAAATATGTTTTTTTTTTAACCTGTTGTAGACATTCAAATGTTAACACTATGTGTACTATTTATATACTATACTATATATATATATATATATATATATATATATATATATATATATATATATATAATGTCCCCGGGTTACAAGTGACCCATATTTAAGAACAGTCTCCTAAGGTTTTATGTATAAGTTTTTTTTATGATCTGTTTGTTATATACAAATCCGGTTTAAAAATGTTCTCAGTAATGCTTGTGTGTGTGTGCAATTTTTGTAGTAAAAATCACCTATGTAATACTACCAAAGAAGAGCACAGAAGATATCTTAGAAAATTACTGTATTTTAAGATAACCCCCTAAAATATGGATCTTTATGAAAGAAAGATATGGCTAACAAGATAACCCAATAATATAGCAAGTTATATTTTTATAATGTTGCTTTGGTTTTTAAGCAAAAAGACACAAACCAGAAATTTTAGGTGTTTTTAAGTGATAGTCACAAGTTGTTTCATTTAGTAATGACAGCTCTGGTGGTGGTGAACTCCGCTCTCAAACTGCTGTCTTATATGAAATTACAGTATCATGTCGCCTTCCAAATCTAATTCTTAACTGGTAGAATTTTCTAATATATTGTACAAACCGTGTTAGCTGAGTAGTACAAATATTAATAAACCACCCATGAGTTTTTGAGCTGTATATTACTGGGTTTACATTAAGAATTGTAATGTTGATAGAATTACCTAATAATTATTGACTATGTTTTAATAGCTGTAATATTTTCCAGAAACCCATGAACCGTGGCTCTTTTCTATATTGCCACTCAGTTTAATGCACTGTGTTAAAGTGTTTTGGCTCTAAGGTAATATGTAGATACTATCAAATCACAGATAATGCATTGGTATCATCATTTAATTGGGGAAATAGTTATTTCAATTCAAGTCTATAGATCCAAAATAGACAAAAAAATAAAACTTGTTTAACACCACTATCAGCTCTATCACAAACATAAAGCTCAAATGTAGGATGAGCAATGTTTCTGGGAAAAGGGGAGAAATAAATATTTAGCAATTCTAATTTTTTACGTTATCTAATGGATCAACATTATTCTCAGTTGGGGGAATGGGAGATGTCAAAGTATTTCATTGGAGCCTTACAAGAATATCAAAGTTTTTCTGTTTTTACCATTCTCTAATCTAACATATGCTGCTTATATCAGACACACACATTACATTGAGTCGTCCTATGCACCTACAGATTTATTCTATTTAAGAATAAAACTCGTTCTCCACACCCCCAGAGCTGCTTACATAGGCACAGTGTACCTACCAATAGACACACTGCATTTGGGTATAGATTTTAACCCTTTACTTACCTAGCAGCACAATGCACAGATCCACAGAGCAATGTCTGGCTCCTCCTGCTTCCTTGTGCAGAGGACTACACATCCCATGATTGCTTGCTACACAAACTGCCATCATAGATTGATGCAATGCATTGGCTGTCTGTGATTGGCCAAAATAAATTATGAATTTTATGCTAATTTTAGCAGGGATTTCTGGGGGGGGTGTAAAGGAGGAGACCGAGGGAACATGACTACAAATCCTATGATTCTTTGCTACAGAGGCTGCTGTATCTACCTCTGATTGGCCAAAACGAATTATGAATTTGATGTTAATTTTAGCAGGGTTTTACACGAGTGTTTACTCGCAAAAGCAACTGCTAACAACCTCGAGATTTAGAAAATTTTAGGGTACGTCAAATTATTGTGGTATTTTTCATGCAAAAAAATGTTTGCACTCACTACTGATTCTGAGATTCATTCGTAATAAACTTATATATGCTTTTAAGCATTATCATTTTCGACATATACGTAGAATTAATATTTGCCCTGTTGATTAAGTAAACCAAACCAGATTAAGGCCAATTACCATTTAGGAGTGTCATATATTATATTCATCAGACCATGAAAAAAAAAAAAAAAAAAAAAAACACAACTTTACTTGTATATATTTTTAAGTGATTATTTTTGTATAATATTTTAAAACTAATATATTTGTAACATGAGCAAACGTATATGCTATTGTAGGAAACCCTTTCACACGTTTTGCTAAATATCAAATTAATAGATAACATTTCTTATTACAGTCTTTAAATACTGGTGTCAGGTTTCCATTTTACCCAAGTAGTATGATCTACTATTTACACCACATTAATATGTCCGTTTTGCTGTATATTCAATTGCTGTCTGAGCACTCATAGTCTTTATTGGCTGCTTTGTCCAGCAGGTGGCAGGAACCCACAAAATGGAAACCAACATTTTGATCTCGGAGCTATTTTTAACAGATAAGATCTTATTAGGCTTAGGGTTCAGGGGTGAGGTGTCATTTGTGCTGAAAGCCGTGTTGGATTTCCAAGTGAGAGACTGCAGCAGTGTTTAGTAACAGGCTTGCTTATCCTAATTGGGTTTCTGCAGCAAATCAGGTTCCTTGGAAAAGAGCCAAAGGCTTTTCATAATTGTATTGACAAGAAAATGAATATGATAAATGGTGTTCATTCAGTTGAGACAAGATTTATCGTTTTCCTCTGGGCAAGGCATAAAGAGTGAATATTTACAATAATAGTAAAATTTGTTTAAAAATGTTATCATTTTATGTTGCAGAAAGCTTTATTAAAACCCTTCAAAATAGTTTTACGCAGTTTGAAGGGGAAAAGTACAAGTTTTATTCCACATATTCCACCACGAAATGATAAATAAGTAAATGATAAAGCAAGAATATGAGAAACATTTATTCCTCTTGAAATATGGGCATGTCACCCTGTCATTGATGATTACAAATGTACAAATTTTGTGAGTTTATTAATCTTTAATTTTGGCAAGCCTATTGCTCATTTTTTTAATCTGTTACATTTTTATGTGAGGTTTTTGACATTTGTCATTTAGAGAAAATAAAAAATCAAAATGTATACAGAATTTGTTGGTGGCAAGTGTTCCATTTATGATAATGGTTTGGTTTGTCTTCTAGTTTAATATTGGAGATGACAATGAAACATCAGTGGTTTATTGGAAAGTGTCTTGTGCATCATAGGAATATTTTATTTGTTACTCATTTGTTTATTGATTGTATATCCCTAATTAAGATGGTTAAAACTATTTGTATAATGTATAAGATCATTATGTTTGCAGGGGGATTTCTACAACATATTAAATGTACAGGTAAACCCCACTTAACGCTACCCAATTCGCTATAGTGCTCTTTCCAGTCTAATTCCCCCAACATAAGGCTAAATCTCACGATAGTACCATTTTGCGCACCAAATCATGTTTAAGACTCTAGTTCACATAGCGCTCCTACATGCAGGAACGCATGTGAAGCGCTAAATGGGGTAGTCCTGTATAATATATTTACTTTATTGTGTTTTACTTGAATCCATCGAGAAAAGTTGCTATGTATAAGATAAACTATTTAATAAGATACTCAGAGCACTATACTGAACATAAAAAGGACACAGCAATGAAAGATACACATATAAATACTTTTTTGAATAACAACCAATTGCAATTATAGTTGAGTAGAAATGTTAAAATATTAAGCATAAATTATCTCTACAAGACCTCCCTGTCTCTAAGTCTTCTTGTCAAAGGCTTACTCTGACTGTGCAGGTTGTGCAAGGAATATAAGCATAAATAGCAACAGTCACAGAGAAGTTTTGTTGGTCAAGTTTGTGACGAAATATCAACTAGGTGTGTTTATCTTCTTTATCAATTTCCACTATGGGAATTAATTAAGGGCTCTTGATCAGGGGATTTAGAGGGAGGTATTGTGTAGATAAATTATGCTTAAAATATCCAATTGTCAACTCTGTTATCCCATACTACTACTCAAAAGTTTTAATGACCACCTATGGACCACAGCACGCCAGGCACATCTTGTGTCTGGTTGCGCTAATACATAAGGTTTTCATGCAAAGATATTTGACTGGGTTGCCAGTTTCTTCTCCAATGGACAGCAATTTGTCTGACCACTATGCTATGACCTGCCCATCTTTGGTGACCCTACATGGTATAAATCTTAGCTTCATTGAAGTACACAAGCCCCTTCTGCACAACAAGGTAGCAATCCAGAAGGGGAATGACCACCTACTGCAATTATATATATATATATATATATATATATATATATATATATATATATATATATATATAGATATATATATAGATATATTTATTTATTTATTTTTTTCTCTATAAAGTTTATTATTTTTTACAACAAACAGTAAACAAAACAACAAAAGAAAAACAACAGCACATAAAACAGAAAAATAATAATTCAGCCTCACAGACTCGCATACATTCCTTACATACAATTCCTTAATCAGGACCATGGGGAATGGACATAGAGAAAATACATATACAATTTAAATCCTATAAAATAGGATTAATTAGGCTTGCCTACTAATGTACTCATCCCAGAGTTCCCATCTCATCTGCGAGGATTCATTGCTACTAATAATAATTGCCCAATCTTTATCCAATTCTCTATTCTTTGAGACAGTATTCACTACTTCTAGCCAATTTGGAACAATAGTAAGCTTCCATTTTTATACTAGTACCCATTTTGCTACAGGTAAGATAGCAATTATATTTATGTGTACTTAATGTTTCTACAATATCTGGGACCTGCTGCGTCTCTAAGCATTTTAATACACTTAAGTATATTGTATGATATCAGAATCTTTTAGAAATGCAAGTATTTAGTATATCATATTTTACTTTAATCCATAGAGAAAAGTGATTATGTATAAAATGAATATGTAGTTTTCAATTCACTATTCCAAACTCTGATTACTCTCTCACTCATACTCACTATCTCCATATTTAGTTGTGTCTGTAGTAGTGGATCATGTCCTGTGATACTAGGAAGTCTAGCCTGAGGCGCCTTCTGGCATTAGACGACTCCTTGCAGCCCATTGACTTGAACAGGCTACAAGTTGCTTTTCATTGCCAGATACACCTTATGGCAGAAGGAGACTTAAAAATATGGCTCCATATGGTTCTTTCCTGTCAATAAAGGATGCAGCCTAATCTGAACTAACAGCAGAGCTTATAACAGAGAAAGCAGACAGCCATTTAATTAGACAGTATGGAAATCCAGATTAATTAATAGGTTAATGAAAGTAAAACAGTGCAAAGTTATATTTACTTATGTTCTATGTCAACACTGTAGATATTTCAATTATATTTTTGCTTTATCATTTACTAAAATATTTGGGGGACGTTAATATTAGAAAATTATGTTTACAAAAATGCTAATCAATCCACCTTTTTTGAAAGAATACATTTTTTTATTTTTTTTAAATACTTCATAACAATTTATTTACGCCATGGAATTTAAAGGAAAAAAGCGATATTGAAAGAAAATGGCAGCTTGCTATTTATAGAAAAGCAATTAGGGCTTAACAAGTAAATTCAAAATATATGCAATGAATTGAAGCATTTTAGACAGGAATTTTATTTTTGATTATTTGTTTTGTCAAACATACTAGTTCAGTGCTTGGGAGCGTTTTCTGGACTAATTGTATCGAAGTGGCCATAAGTTTGTCATCTAATTAAATTCTAGGGCCTACTTTACATGTTATTATGTTGGTGTCCCTTACTAGAGTCCATGTTTAATTTATACATTTTTATCTAACTTATAATTAGTTCACGTCAGCAGATAGTTGTCCACTGATAATATCCCAATTAGGTTTTTGCTCCCATAATGCAACACTGTCTGATACACAAATCAGACTAGAAAGTATATCAGTTTAACATTAATTACACTGCAGTGTAATTACATAGTGTGTTTGTGCATATTTAATAACCATTCTCTTTGAATGGGCATATGATCAACCCAAGTAGGCATTAGTTTAGAATAATGATGGTATATCTTCAGTCTTGCTTTAACAAGTCTGAATTTGAGATAGTGAGTTGGTGATATCCCTGTGGAAGAAAGCATTATTTTGCCATCACCGTTTTTTTTTTTTTTGTGCTGTTCAGTTGTTTCCGACTCTCTGTGACCTCATGGACCGTAACACACCAGGCACATATTTATGTTCATGGTCATGCTGATCCACTTTGTTTTCATGGCAGAGATACTGGAGTGGGTTGCAAGTTCCTTCTCCAGTGGGCCACAGAATACAGCTCCTGATATTCCTAGGTGGTCTCTCATCCAAGTACTGACCAGGCCCAACCCTACTTTGCATCCGGGTGGTGTGACCTCTTGATTCCCTGACTGGAATCAAACTGAGGTCACATTGGAGAAATCCCTGAATCCTAACCATTGAATCAGTCATCACAGTAGTAATAAATAAATATCAAACAGATTCCCTGCCTGGTAAATCCATAGTAAGAAACACCAGTTGAAAATCACTTAAGACACTTTTTCACTTTAGTAGCACTACTAGGTGATGTTAAAATTTCACCTAAATGAATATTCTCAATTAAAGTAATTATGAAACATATTTTTTCCTCACATAAACCCAACCGCTGTATACATTTCAAACAGTTCAAGTTAATAAAGGTGTGGTGTTTTTTTATATTGACCACATGCAGGTAAAAGCATAACTACCAGTTCTGGTTGCATATAAAGTATTAAAATCCCCCTTGACAGTGAAGTGGCTTTATGGATTCTAGATAACACAGAGTAGTAACAATAAATTAATGCAAATCGTCACCTCTCATTTCATAGTAAGGAAAGAATGTTTTAGACAAAAAAGTATTACCAATATGGTGTCTCGTACTACTTTTTGATATAACTCACATGCTCCAAAAATAGTTACACTAGAGATACTAGATGTAAAAACTGCTGGCCACAAAATGGCGCAATAATCATAACTGAATTTAAGTTAATCAAATTTGCTTTGCCAAATAAGTTCCTGATTATCTATTTTACAAAGATCCCATAACTCTTCAGAATATTTTTTTTACTTTGGATTATGTGACCAGAATTTATGACAAGAAATACATTCCTAATAATTCCTATAAAATACACCTATTTTTTAGCTATTAAAAGCTGTATGTTCTGTACTAAAGATATAAATTTAATGATTTATTTAAAGAAAAAATATAGTGAGTTTACAAAATAGCTTCTTTTAAAAATATATTATATCCATACCATGACATGAACATTTCATTATTATCAATCTTGGTAACTAAATTCTAAATGCACAGTATTCAGATAATTATAAATATGCAACAAGAGCTATTTATGCTAATGGATATAACTAAAATAGGATTGATATATTCTCAAATAATATCTTAATTTCTGAAATAAAAAAAAAAGAAGTAAAATCAGTTGACAAACATTTATTAAATACAATGTTGGTCTATTTGTATTACTTGAACACATTGCTAATTTCAAGATCTTTCTTCAATTTTTTTTTATTCCAGAAAGAAGGTATTATTTTTAGAATAATAAAACTAGTTTTGGAGGTATATTCTATTCTATTATCTAGCAACTAGCTCCTGCTAAAATCCAGATGACGATTGTTGATTGTTCCTCCCCTTAGCCCCCTCTCAACTCCAGCCTTTCTATCTGCCTCACCATAAGCCTTCACCCTACCTCCAAAGCCTTTGCTCCATATAAGTACTCACATCAAGCACTTATCTATTTCACATGACTGTTTTATACCTATACATGGTTCCCCAAAGCTAGATGCTTGTGATGAGGGAGCCCTGGACACATGTAGAAGCCCAATAAGTATGCAGAAAGTAGAAAGACCAAATAAGAAGACTTGGGATGTTAAAGAAGGATTGTACCTATGAGTTACATGGTTGATCTGGCATGAGAATCAACTATGACTCAAGGGACATGGGATGATCAGGCTGATGGTAGGGGAGAGTAATAGGTTGTTATTTGGCCAGCAGATGATATTCCCATTAATTCATCAAAAACATTCTCAGTCACTGTGTAAATGTGGAGCATGTCTTCTTTATTTTTCACAAGCAGATACAAGATGGTGTCAAAAAGACATACTTTAGTGAAATGTGTAGGTCATGGGCCAAGCTTTAGTATCACATCACTGATATAGAAAAGAGAAAGAGGCTTAAGGTTACAAATAAGGAGACATGGGCTGCATGAGACACCATGGCCCCTATTTTTAAAGCCCTGTTACAAAAATGTTTTAATAATTTTATGACATAATATAAGTGCTTTGCAAGCAAATTCAGAATTATTTCTTTCTTTGGGTTTACGGTTTTCTTTAATAACAAAAATAAGTTCCTATACTACATTTTTTTAACCATTTTAAACATTAGTGTATTTATTTTATTTTTACTTTCTACTATTTTGAGATTTATATTAAACCAACAAATGAATGCTGCAGTCCAAAATATAATATTTAATTTAAATATATTTGATTATTATAAACGTGGAAAATGTACCAGTGGCATTGCCTACTCAATATCCTGCCCATATATACTTTTAAAGTACTGTATGCCCAGAGTTATCTTGGTATGTGCATTAACCTCTTTTCCTAGGTGCCTGTTTTGATATTGCTTTGTTGTTGTTTCCATTAAAAATCTATTTCAGTGATATCAGGGTTACATGTCTATATTATATATAATGTGGAAATGTGTTAGGTTGTTGAGATCATTGTTGGCTATGGTTGTGTAGTGAAATTGAATGCCTTCATATTACTTATTAATGGATCTTCACCCATAAAGGTTTGCTTGATTTGTTGCTTTGCAGAGTCAAACTCATTAAATGATCTTTGTAGATTAGCAAAACCTTCACTTGTTTGCATCAAACTAACAACATTAACAGCTATGTAAGTAATGGGTATAAAAACATTTTTCAGATAAAATCTTCATTTTAGCAGACTGTGCCAGTGCATAGAATTTGCCATTACAGTAAGACTTAATTTTCAAGGAATGAGATGGTGATTACAGTAGGTGTTCAATGCTGACATCTTATCTGAATTTACTATCCAGTTGAAGAATCTCCTCAGTCCTCCTTACGTACTCCTCCCACTCTTGAATAGATAATAAAAAAAGCTTAGTAGAAGATACCCTCTCATACCCAGTCTTAAACATAGATGGTCGGTCAAAGCTAATGCCCACTCAGGTTGCAGTTTGTTCTGTCATTATATGGTTACAGAACAGTACAGACCTTCTCCAAGTCACTTTGTGGAAAAATCAGTAACTCCCAGACGCACATTTCAGAAAGGTGCTATTGTGACCTTGTAAGAAGCATCATTTCAGTATAATTTAACTTCAGATATCCTTGCGAGATTAGGACCCTCATAACTTAATTACTCACAGTTGAAACGGCAACAAACCAACTGCAGATAACATCACATTGCATAAAACATTGACGATGTATCCCGGATAATAATGAAATGTACATCAGTTTTAGTCTATAATTGGTATAGTTGACAGCAATGATCATATAAGTCTGATTATAAGATAATTCATGAAAATTGTATTTTAAGTAGATTTAAATTCATGAATAATAAGCTGACCTGTCATAAGGCTAATTATATCTTTAGGACTTTTAATTTCTGGAAAAAAAAATCTAGTCTTATAATTAGGCACATTGGGTAATTCGTTTATTACAACAAATCACTTTTTTTTACCAGTTACCACACATCTGTCTTCTATAAAAGTCAGTGGCTCTCAACATATTATTTGATTTATTTTAACAGTATTTTGTATGCAGGGTTTGACTTGTTTAGAGTTTTTTTTATCACTAAAAAGAAAGACTTTCCCTTAAAAAAAATTATAGTTTGATGCTAAGATGAAGATTATATGCATGTCTTAAAGAAGCTTTCACTAAGCATAGACTGTAAATGTGCTTCTAACCACAAGGCCTAATTGAGGAATAATTAGAAAGAGAGAACACTAAACAGATGTTCTCCAAAGGGGCATAACCAATTAAAAAGGATTTGTAACAAAATTATCTGCAAAACCATCCTCTATTAGTCATATCAGATATAAATGTAACATTTCATAGAATGAGAGCAAAATAACTGCCTGACACAATAAATTAATAATTTAACAATACCTAAAAGTAATTTGTCATAAAAAGTACCAATGTTGAAGAATAAATTGTTGATTTTTTTTGGATAGGAAAAATAAAGGTGCAAACTTTACAACTCTTCATATAAATAAATCAAGGAGGAAGTGCTCCATTAATAAGATAATAACCTGTTTTTTTATTCCATTGGGCTTGCAAAATATTTTCAAATATAAGAGAGTTCTATCAAATATATATATTTTCAGTTTCTTTGATATTGACTTAGAGAATATTGCTTATATTTTTATTCACATTTGCTCATAACTATTTTTTGTCAAAACATCTAGATACCTTTTTAAAATAATAAACTTATTAAATTATGTTATCAATGTAGATCCAGTTTTATTATGGTGGAGAAAGGTATTAATTATGTAAAAAATGAATGTGCAGGATAAGATTATATTTTCACAAATAAAATAGCATCTAGTGATCTGTTCCTAATTGTATTACATTGTTTTTTTAAAAAAAATTTGAGTTCAACAAATGTTTTGCAGGTATTAATATTCTGGGGGTAAGCTTGTGTTGTCAGGTTACTCCAGGAATAATACAAAAATGAGAATAGAATTTGTTAAAAACCCAATTGCTTAGTAATAAATAGTGGTTAATATTGTTAAAGTGACCACTGTAGCACACTCCCCTACACACATAGCGATGAAAAATATGGAAAACTAGAGGAGTCAGTGGAGTAAATTGAAAGCGTACAATTTTAACATATAAAAAAGAAAGTTACTGTATGTCGAAACGATTCCTCCACCATTCCCAATTCACTGGCCGTGAAAATCACATGGTTGTTTAGGGGCACAGAGAAAAAAACTTCCAGGGGTATGACTTGTGATAGTTTGAAAAGCCATTATGGAGTAGATATATAGACATTGCTTTGTGTGTGTCATCTTAAACAAATTTGTATGGTTGTTTTAATTAAAAGCTTTTTTAGTAGAGATTTTCAGATTTTTGACACATTAACATAGTTACAGGTAACCTATTTCATTTGGAGGGTCGCATGTCTGTATGGCCCCATTATCCTTAAAAGAGCAACACAATATTTTTTACTGTTTAATTTACATAACAAAAGTGGTAAATCCACAGTGGGAGGCATGTAGAGGTGGGTTAATTGGTAATAACAATAATGACAACAAAGAAATGTGTTTTGGAGTGCGGGAGAGGGTGATTTACTATTTGTGGAGAGATAAAATGGACACTATTGCTGAAGATATGCTCTCCCACTCTAAAGAACAGGCTTTGGCCCTATGGGAAGGTATGAGGCCCCCGTGCCACTTGTTGCCCACCACTGCATTAATATATAAAATAAGCAAATTAAAAGCAATGTGCGTTTTATATTAGTAGTTATTAAGAAAAAGTGTTAAATAGTGCATTGTATAAATATGAAGGTAAATTGGAGACCTATCACATTTTGGCCTGTGTGCATGCTCAAGTGAATAATAAGTGATAGGCTGTATTTTGGAAGTTATATCAAGGCTTTTAGACAAAAACTTGATATAGATTTGAATAAATAAATAATTATAACAATGTATGGGAGAATGGGCTGGCCTTAGCTGGTCTTGAGTTTGATGGCTCCTGTAGCTCGAAACTTTCTGTGTATTTAAAAGAACAGGTTTTATACATTATGTATGTTTGTTTTTTTGCTCAAAATGAATTATATTAATTTAAGAATGTTACCAACAAAGGGCTCAATTACATGGCTCTCATTGGATCTCCTGAAAGGCTCATACGTAGCTACAGGAGTGGTTACAAGCAAATTTACTGAGCTATGACTCGCACAAAAATAAATTCTGTAAGACTTACTGACTCGAACACAAGAGTTTTTGCCCAAAGCTCTCTAGCTCCAACGCATGCTCACAACCTGCCTAAAGTATACTTGCAGGAGCCACTCAACGCTACCCACTACCTAACATGAACATACCATAATAGCCTGAACATCATCCCATACCCATATATTGTGTACATCTGTCTATCTAAACCAATTCCAATAGCAGGAAAGGGGGTAAAACATTTTTTTAAAAATGATGTAGCGGGTTAATGACCTCTCCCCATTAACCCTAATACCCCCTATGAGACTGGGTACCCTCAGGACCCCCTCCTTGGGCTCTCTTTGTTTTTGGAGTGGAGGGGTCCGTTAACAACCATAGAGACTCTACATAGAACCGTGGAGCCCTGTGAAACTTAAAATGTAATACATTTACCATGGGGATTCTTTGGACCGTAATGGTAAATTAATGTATCTGCATCATGGTACTTAAACTGAACCCCATTATTATGGAGATTCTTATGGACCCAAATGGTAATCTCTTTCCATGAGGGTCCCTATGGACCTCCATGGCACCGATCATTAACATGTCATAACAGCGTAGGAGAAACTAAACCCATTGTGTGTCTATTCCATTAAATTTTTCTACACTGTAGACCATTTGTTTTTCATACTTTTATAATGTTTAAAATATGATCTTTTAAATGCATGATGGAAATGTTTGGACTGCAATGATCCTTTTAAATGGACATTGAAAGTTCCCTGATTTTAGCAACATGTTGTTTAGACACAGACTTTCATTATCTAGTACCATAGAAGCACTGTATGCGTGAGCATACTAGGGGCGAACCTTTACAGGGAGTGTTTGAAAAGTTTCAAGAGCTGCTAAGCACTATATAATAAAATTATGTTAAAAATGCAAATAAACAATTAGGTATTTTATTTTCATATTAAAAACTGAGAACCCTCAATGTCCTTTTTAAGAACAGGCCTAAAATGATTGAATTTTTAAGAACATAAAATATTACATATTTTATTTATTTACTGCATTAACTATTCTATGTGGGATTTCAGTTCATAGAAAAAAAATAGATTAATATGTTTTTTGTTAACAAATATTAAAATACATGCCCTGATTCGTTTTTTATGATCACATCATATATTCAATCCATAATTCCCTAGAAACTTTTTGCTTTTTCGAACTGAATTTTCTTTTTCTTCTTCACTGGGTAACATTGATTATACTTGTCACCTGTATGCAGCAGGATTATACATAATTATAGGATTAATTGTCAACAGGTGTGTGACTGCCGTTATTGCTTTGATTTCTTTTTTCACTATATGTGTAAATTCCTTAACTCTTACTTCAAAGCTATATGTGCTATTTACCTATTCTACAAAGAGCCATCGAGTTGTGGTATGGGGAACCAGCGTGCACTACTCCTATACTGAAGCTTATGGCTGAGCTGATGCAAAACAGGTAACTGGTAAATTAAGAATTAATTATTTATTTATTATTTTCTTTAAATTTAACCAGGATCCAGAGATATACAAACAGAAGGAAATCATTATAATCTAGGTGGGTCATACTTGTGCTAGTGAATAGAGGCCCTAGTGCAAAATAATTTGGGGACCCCACATGCAAATTATCTGTACAACATAGGTATCTATAAAGGGTCAGCAAAATATATATATATACTATCACTACTACCATTTTTCTATAAAATAATTAACCTCCCTTTCCGATTTCCCTTACGCAAAAAAGTGTCAGCAGCAGTGCCGCCGCTAGATGGCGCTGCCGATTTTCTGAATACTGCTGCACATTGCATATAAGGAGCGCCAACAGAAGAGGCCTTGAGCTATGAGAGGCGCCCTCGATGGCCGAGTGCCCGCGCCGTACATAGCAATGGCCTCGCTGTTGATTCAGTGCCGTCGAGAAAATTAAGAATTTAGGGACCTATCTCGGGCAGGGCACAAATAGGCTGTAAAAGTATGGTGATTCTCAAATTGAAGAGTAAGAGTATTATTAAGAAATTCAGTGAGGACCGCTAATATAACCACAATTCACACGGTTACTTTAATGTGGCCAGAGGCTTGCAGATTTTGTTCCAGTATTGATATGCAAAAGCTAAATTGTAAACGGTGGAAATGCTGACATAAGATACAGGACAGAATGGATATAGTCCAGGGAGAACATGTCAATCGAACATAGAAAACTTGTTTCAAGAGCCATTAAGTAGGCACTGTATATTAGATGGGTCTCAGATACATTTTATTTTGGATAATGATATATTTAAAATTTTATATATATATATATATATATAAGTATGAAATATGGTTAATATGAGTTCCATTGGGGGAATTGTGTATTTTATTTGTATTTGAGGATGTCAAATCTAGATTTTCACACTTTGTGTAGCAGTACAAAGTCCAGTTCTGGCCCTGTAGAATAGTGATAGCATTGGTTGTTGTGTAGAAATCTTTCTGCAAAACCAACTAAACTGATTTATAGATGAGGTACAGAGGTTTTGAAGCCAAGAGATTTTTCAAGTGTTATGTTTTTTCTTGAAGTGAAAGATTTGGGAATTTAAAATCTGTCCAACTCATCTCTGAAGATTTTGTTAAATATTTTTTTGAGTTTGTGGTATCTTTAGCCCAGTTCTCAACAACAGGGGAAAAATATGGGATCAGATGTACTAAAGCATGAAGTGTTGGAGAATCTTGCCCAATAATAACTAACCTCTCCATTCTAATAATATCCTATGAGGCATATGTACTTGGGATTGATATCTCCTAAAGATGTCCAACATTTCACCATTTAGTATGTATGGCCCACTTGGCCAAAGTTAGGCTACTAAAACATCACGTTAAACTGTACATAATAAAATTATACTACTAACAAACGCAAGTTTCATTATACAGGTATACCCTGCTTAACGCTACCCCTTTGAGCCCTGACTCGTTATATCTCTTTATTTCCTTGTATTTCCCTGCTTAGCAGGAATAGTGAGATTTTGAGCCCTTAAAATCCCCGCTCCGCTCTCTCATAGCGATTAAAATGCCCCATTTAGCGCCGTTTCACATAGTGCTTCTGCATTCTAGAACACATATGGAGTGCTAAACTGGGTATTGCTTTATCTATAGGTTAATAGAGAGAAGAACGTGAATATATATATTTTTTTTAAATGTGCTACAGACCAGATTACCAGAAATCAGCCATTTTGTATTCTACTCTTGGATCTTTGAAGTATATTTTTATTTAAACATTACTCATTGAGATTAGACATTGCAGCATTGAACTTTTAGCAAACATTTCTTCTATAAGCACCACAATAATGCAGGTTTTGCTTTGGTGGAATCTTTTTTTTTTTTCCTATGGGAAAAATGTCTTATTGAATGGAAACCTTAAATATGTAAATGTTATGACATGTCGTACAGGTGCGACTAAACGCTGTCTGAAGTAAACTTGAACCTGCTAATTGTATGATCTGGTTTAGAGGGGCCATTGTAAATACAGCTGGGCCTAGAATGCCGTCCTACTTCATTGTGCCACTATTCTAAAACCATAGTTTAGCAAGAACAAGTACATAAAAGAGCAGAAATGGAAACGGGATGCGGGTCCCTTATTAGGTGTCAGTATCTGGCTTTTTTCAAATTACTATTAACCCATGTAGTGATGGAAAGTCTTCAAATAGTTTGCTCTTCAATCTACTTTATGATCAAATAGATTAAAAGCATTACCTTTTAAAACCAGCAAGAAATGAAAGGTGAATCAAAACATGGTTTGTGTTCTTGTCTCTGTATTGGCTCAGTTCTCAGAGGATAGATTCAACTGACATGATTTAATGATTGACTTGAATGGCTGTTAACACAGATTGAGCTTTGATAATCTTTATTGGACTTCATTAATCCCTCCAGAGTTTCTAGTGTATAAGGTTGCACAGGAAACTGCAGACTTTGCTAGTTCTGTTTTCGCGTGAACAATTGTTCCTATAAAATGGGACACAAACCCAATTTTAGACCAATTTATTTGTAGAACCAATATTAAAAATGTGCAACAGTTTTTAAAATTAAAATAAACTTAATTAAGTCTGAAATACGTTCTGTTTTGTTGTTTCTGAGAGCACATCCTACACATATTATATCTTCTCCCATTTGGGTTTCCCATAGGATAATTTGTGTGGAACCATTAGTTTGTCATTACTGAATCCAGTACCTTATCTGCAGTAAGCATAAAGATACTCTAGACAGTACTCTAATAAGTCAAAAGAGCTGATGACAAAGCTCAAAGTCTGATATATATATATATATATATATATATATATATATATATATATATATATTTTTTTTTATAGAAAACAAGTTTATGAAAATGTTTTGTGTTTTCATTTCCAAATATACAGGCTGCTTTTTGTTTTCATTTAATTTATATTTTCTATTAAAAATATATTTAAGGCATATCTAAGGTTCCCTGTTTAACTTTTTCTAATCAAACACATGCTGCTTATATCAGAAACACACATTACATTGAGTAATTCTATACACACACAGACTTATTTTCTATTTAAAAATAAAACTTGTTTTCCACACCCACAGAGCTGCTTACATAGGGACAGTGAACCTACCCATAGAAACACTGCATTTTGGTACACATTTTAACACTTTACTAATTTTCAGTAGCGCAATATCTGACTCCTAGCTTACTTGTGCAGGGCAATACACATCCCATGATGCCTTCCTGCACAAACTGCCATCACTGATTGATACAGTGTATTAGCTGCCTGTGATTGTCCAAAACAAACTATACATTTTATGCTAAAATTAGCAGGAATTTCCGGGGCTGTTAACTCTGGAAATAAACTGCTAGCAAACTAGAGAGATTTAGCAATCAGTAGGGTAAGTATAATAATGTTTATTTTGGAACTTTTTCATGCAAAAAATCTTTTCACACCCTACGGATTCTCCTCTATGAGATGCACCATGAAACGTTAAAATGCTTTTAACAAAAATAGGTGTGTCTTATATTCCGGAATATATACAGTAAATCAAATCCTGTATATTTATTTATAAATTATAAGATATTTTTTTCTGTTTTTTTACAATTACTTTACGAAATATATGGGACTTAAATTTAGTTGGGTTTTTTGTGTTTATCCAAACTACAGTAGTTTAACCACTCTCTGGGCACTACAACTTCTCTTAGCCCAGTTGCTTTAGATTTAAAACAATGCAGACTGACCCCGCTCAGCCTAAATAATGTGATGGTAACCCTGGTAGGGTAGTTAGGAAATGTTGATTGACGGGTAGAAAATACAACTGCAATGTAAGTTTATGGCAGGAAAATGTATGCCATTTTTAAAAAAAATTAAATGATGGGTTCCCTATTAAGAATTGTTTTAAATGATACAACCTTCACTGTGTGTCCCTCTAATAATGTTACTTGGTAATACCAATGTGCTTAAAAGGACATGGAACACAACTGTTTTCAAGCATTTAAGAGTGAATATTTGAAACGAGTTTGCATGAAAAAAATAAAACTAAGAGGAATTGCAGAGAGCATACTTTAGTCAGTAGATCTCATTGTCCACCAGAGGGGAAGCCCCCAAACGTAGTTGAACATCTGAATATAGTTTTGAGCTCTGACATTTGTATTAAAACAAAAAAAAAAAGAAAACACACTATCGCACATTATCAAATACCCTCTTTTAAATGCAACAAAGATTAAAAAATAAAAAATACTTTCCATGTCCCATTAATATTCTCTTCAATACAAACCTATTTTTATATGTGGCCATTGTTATTTAAAATATATGATTAATAATGAATATTAAATATGAACTATTGTTCCAAGTTCTTTTATGGCCTTTCTTAGTTGTAAGGTAAGATATCATAAGGATGTAATTTCAGATATAGGAAACATTCCTTTTAGCGTGCATCACGCAGAGGTATGTCCAGTATACTATTTTTTTGTATGCATTATTGGTTTTTGGAATGCTTTCTATGTGTGTGTGCGTATATGTAGTAAGAAAGCAAAAATGTGTAGTAATAAGATCTGAACTTTTGTCATAGTTTAAAACGATAAAAGTTATTTTTTATTTCATTTTTTTAACTAATAACTGTTCATATTGACTTATGTAACTTCAGCTTAATAATGATTTGCAAAAAATAAAGATGTGATTACTGCAAATTCATCTTTTAAATATCAGTAAAAATGTCTATAAGTAAGGTGTGCATAATAATATATATATTTGTTTTTTACCCGACTGGTTTCATATTGAGGTGGATAACCTTACTCACCTCTGTATCTTATTGGCCATGTTAAAAAGGTATATCTAAGTTTTCCTGATTTTTCCCTTTTTTTTATGTAACACATGCTGCTTATATCAGACACACACATTACATTGAATCATTCTATACACATACAGATTTATTTTAATAAAAAAATAAAATGTGTTTTAAACACACCCAGAGCTGCTTACATAGGCACAGTGTACCTACCAATAGAAACACTGCATTTGGGTATGGTTTTTAGCCGTATACTAACTTTCAAGTCAACAGCAACACAATGCAGAGATCCACACAGTACTGGGGATTTGCATCCTGCAAGGGAGGAGACAAAGGGAACACGACTACAAATCTCATGATTCTTTGCTACAGAGGCTGCTGTATCTTCTTCTGATTGGCCAAAACGAATAATGTTTTTTTTTGTGCTAATTTTAGCAGGGTTTTACAGGGGTGTTTACTCACAAAATCAACTACTAAAAAACTTAAAAGATTTAGCAAATTTTAGGGTTTAATAATGTTTCATGCAAAAAAATGTTGTCATACATTACAGATTCTCCCCAGATGCATTCTTATTCCATGAAATGTAAATACAGTGGGGGGGGGGGGGAGTATTTGATCCCCTGCTAATTTTGAATGTTTGTCCACTGACAAAGAAATGATCAGTCTATAATTTTAATGGTAGGTGTATTTTAACAGAGAGAGACAGAATAACAAAAAAACAAACAAGAAAAACGCATGTCAAAAAGCTATAAATTGATTTGCAGGTCAATGAGGGAAATAAGAATTTGACCCCTTCGTCTTAGTACTTGGTGGCAAAACCCCTGTTGGCAATAACAGAGGTCAGACATTTCTTGTAGTTGGCCACTATGTTTGCACACATCTCAGGAGGGATTTTGTCCCACTCTTCTTTGTAGATTCTCTCCAAGTCATTAAGGTTTTGAGGCTGATGTTTGGCAACTTGAACCTTCAGCTCCCTCCACTTATTTTCTATTGGATTAAGGTCTGGAGACTGGCTAGGCCACTCCAGGACCTTAATGTGCTTCTTCTTTATCCACTCCTTTGTTGCCTTGGCTGTTTGTTTTGGATCATAGTCATGCTGGAATACCAATCCACGACCCATTTTGAATGCCCTGGCTGAGGGAAGGAGGTTCTCACCCAAGATTTGACGCTACGTGGCCTTTGTCCATCGTCCCTTTGATGCGATGCAGTTGTCCTATCCCCTTAGCAGAAAAACACCCCCAAAGCATAATGTTTCCACCTCCATGTTTGACAGTGGGGATGGTGATCTTGTGGTTATAGGCAGCATTCCTCCTCATCCAAACACGGCGAGTCCCTTTTTAACACTTTCACCCAGTTCTTCTCTGAATGATTCCGATCTTCATTGGCACACTTCAGACGGGCCTGTACATGTGCTTTCTTGAGCAGGGGGATCTTGCAGGCACTGCAGGATTTAAGTCCTTTACGGCATAGTGTGTTACCAATTGTTTTCTTGGTGACTAACAAGATCCTCCCGTCTAGTTCTGGGCTGATTCCTCACTGTTATCATGATCATTGACATCATGGACATGGAAATCATTTTTCTCTTTGTATCATCAGGATAATTTGCCATAGTATGTTTTCTTTTTTTTCCTAATATAAGTCTCTGAGCACAGCAACTTCAGAAGTTTACTTGCTCTTGGGGACTTATCCTCTGCCAGCCAATGAGATCTACAGACTAAAGTATGTTCTCTGCATTTCTTATTAGTTTCCATGAAATAGGTTTTACTGAATATATTTTAATGGAAAAAACTTACTTTTGTAATGCTTTTAAAATGTGCTCTCTTAAATGCTTTTATAAACAGTTGTGTTCCATCAATATTATTATTACAGTTTTTTTTAAAGCTCCAACATGTTCCGTAGCACTATACAGGGGTTAGGTATAAAGAAAAAAATAAAATGAAAATACAATGTTAAACGCATGCCAAAAAGTAGAGGACCCTGTTTTTTATTTTAAAATATTATATACAAGGTGCTTTTTACAGAACACCATACAAGATTGGAAACTTGCAAATTTATAATCTAAAGGGATGAATGAAACAAAAGGAGAAGTAATGACAAGGAGGAAACGATGGCTTGGCAAGTAATTGAAAAGAGAGTAGAGGGCTAATTAATGATTAAGTTTGTGGGTGTATCAGCTGTGAAAAATGGAGGTGATAGTGCTAAACCTGCACTATGAATTAACACAAATCATATGTGGGTGGTTGTGGACAAGGTAGGTCTAGGGCAAGTTATAGGAGTTCAGAGTGGTGGCGTGTGAGGGTCTATGTCTAGAGAAAAAGGAAATACGGTAAATGGAGCTGGCAAAATGGCGGTTCCATGCCCCTATAGTAGATCGTTTTATGTCCTTTAAAAAAAAATAGTTATTTCACACAAAATGAGTTTGTCCGACAATTTAGATACATTTATGAAGCATGTAAACACATTTCAAGAGAATAAATGCTAATGTGTTTTATTTATTACCTTACATTTATATAGGATCTTCCAAGTATCTATTTCAGTTTACATTTAGTAACACACAGCAATACACATTTTAGAGTACTGTACTTGAAAATATGCCATTTGTTAAAACTTTTTCGGAGCATTTAACCTTGTTTGAATAAATGGCTTGGTCCAAATCTGTGAGACCTAAAGAAACATTTATTAAATTTGGTATAGCTGCTAGGGGAAAAAGGAGCATTGAATAATTGTTGTGCTTTACTTACAGTTTGGAGCAATAAGCATGATACATAGCCCCTATAGATATTTAGAGTCTCAGAAAACCATAGCACTTTTGACTAGTATCTGCACAAATACAGATTATGTATCCATTTAAGGCAATGTTTTGATCTAATAACATAGATCACGTCTGTGATATTCTTCAGGCTGAAGAAGATGTATGTTATTAAAGTGAAAAGTTTGCCCTGCAGATCTCTTTTATTAGATTGAAATGTCCTACATGAATAAATAATACTTATATTTTCAGTAGTCGGGACTGCCAGGTCTTTTATCTGATCCATAGCTAAACCAAAGCTTTCATTCAACACTTAACTTCCATTTTATATTTTTCTGCATTCTTGCAATATTATTTATTGCTTTGCCGGCCCCGTTCATCACCCCTTTATTATATAGTAACCATTGTTATATAAACTGTTAATTCTTGAAGCAATTAGCTATAACTCTTCAGTCTTTGCAGATAAATTGTGCAGATTGAGTCATTAAAATTAAGACCGTGCATTAGTAATTTTAATCTAAATTAAAATGGTAATTTAATCCAACAATGCAGAAGCATTTCATATAAACGCATTCTGTTCATGTGAACACTTGTAACACCTTAGATTCTTCATCACGTTTGATATTTTGAATAATTTATGTTCGACTGCTGGTAATATCAGTTTACGGTTTCTTTGTTTCTTTTTATTATCCTGACTGTGTCAATTATTAAGCCTACTAATTTTCATTGCGTTTATTTGTTTCTACAATTCATGCAATAACGTAGATGAAATTTATGTAATTTGTTGATGAAGGGGCCTGCTGTGTGTTGGGTTATTTTGGAGGTTTTATGTGCTCGGATAATTGAAAAAGAAGTGCGTATCAACTCCAGCAAATTAATTTTCTACGAAAAAAATATATATTTTCTATCCAGCACAATATTTTTTAGATATAGCTTTGAAGTGTTTTCTAAGAGCATGAAATAAATATACAGCCATGCACTGTACACACAAACTAGACTATGTTCACCTGGTTTTTATAGGGCGGCAAATAATACAAAAAAAAATATTATTCATATATTTAAATGTAATGATTTTTAAATTAAAATCTTAAGTATGAAACTTTTAAAACAATTCCTGGTATGTATTTTAACCTTAGGAACATAGTATTCTACTTGGCTGTAATTATTGTCTATTGAGATAATTTAATTGAAACCGTTGCCTAAATTGCTCTCAGAAAATGTAGATACCGTATTTTTATTTTTATTCATTAATTTTGAATGCCAATTACAGGTTAGAATTGTTTGCTTAGTTCACTTAGATTACCAAGATCCCTTTAGACGACCTTGATTATACACTATCCAGGCTTCTGCCAGGTGGTGGCCTGTATGGGAAAAGGGCAAGGATCATTATCAGTCCATTTCTAACTTGTTTTTGCAGTGATTGCTGCGCAAACTTTCAGGGTCAATATAAAGCTTTGTCAAGTGAACTTTTTGTGCCAAGAGGTTTTCAAATGACAAGAGGACATCCTTTTGAGGATTAAAGGAAAAAGATTCCACCTTAAAGAAATAAAAGGGTTCTTCACAGTAAGGGTGGTAAACTATGGAATTCTCTACCAAAGAAGGTGGTGACAGCAGATTTGATAGATAACTTTAAAAAGGGATTGGGTATATTTTTGAATAATAAGGGCATTCTGAGTTATCCTGGATAATTAGAGAGAGAGAGTATTGATCCAGGGGAGAATCCAATCGCCAATATCTGAGGTCAGGAAGGAATTTAAAATTCTCCCCTTTTGAGACAATTGGCAATAGTTTTTTTTTCTGTTTGCCTTCCTCTGGATCAATTCACAACTAATCCGCATATTGCAGAGGAGATCTAAAAAGGTTGAACTTGATGGACTAAAAGTCTTTTTTCAACCTCAATTACTATGTAACTATGTAACTGACTGTAACTCATTAAAGTGGGACAGGATTCAGTTGTGGGCAAAGTAAAAGCATTGGTGGATCACATTGTGGCCCTGAGGTCTTAGATATGGCAGCCACGGACTAATGATCACATTGGTGCAGATTATGGCACCTGTAATAAAATACATCCACTATGTGTAATGTTGTGTTATTAGTCTTGTGGTCCAGTCAATGCTTAGCATGGGCATGTCAACAGCCGTACATTGACCTGACCATGGAACCTAATGAAGCCTACACACCACTGGGTAGTACCTAAGAGAACTTTGATTGTCTGCTTGGTACTGCTATGGGTATCTTCCTATTGTGTGATCACCTCTTAACTCTGTTGTCCCTGGCTTTGGCTGAACATCCTAACATCATAAAGCTCTGCAAACATGTTTGTTGAAAGGTTACAATATACTTTTGAATGTGAAGTTTAAACGGCACCCATTATTCTTAAAAAACTATCAAGGTCTAAGTCTGCTCTCATGATTCACTGCATGATAATGATCACTCCCTCACTTCACTATTAGCGTGGTTTACATGCAGTGCCAGATTTAATCACTCTGCCATCTTTGGGCAGTTTGTTATGTAACTGATGGCATGGAGAGTGAGATATTGTAAGAAAGGAGTAGATAATGGAAGACAAAGTTGAGAAGAAAGTTGAAGGTTTGGAGATGCAAAAAGTGAGGATCAAATTGTGATAAAGAAAAAGTAAAACATTGACAGGGTAAACCCGGAAAGTTAGAATGACGAGAGGATTAAGCTGATAAAATGGGTGGGGGCTCTTGTAAGCTATAATAGAGCAGATACCTGTTGGTATTTTAGCAAATACAGCTCTGTGTGCTGTACATGGACCTGGTGTTACTAACACAATGTGTATTTTTTGGTTAGTACTTGCCACTTCTTATCCTTCCTGCACACACATCTTTGTGAATCATCACAGTTTGCTTTAAACATGTAGGCACTGCAGTATCCTATATCTGTACTCTTCCTCCTTTGGTCTACATTTAAACACTAGTCAAATGCCCGTCAAAAATGACGGTATAATATTGTGTGTTCTGTCTCTCTTTGTGCGCCCTCACTATGTGTGTGTCTCTCTCTCTCTCTGTGCGCTCTCTCTCTCTCCTTCCTTCTCTCTCTCTCTCTCTCCCCTCTCTCTGTCCTCTCTCTCGCCCTCTCCCCTCGCCCTCTCCCCTCTCTCTCTCTCCTCTTTCTCTCTCCTCTTTCTCTTCCCTTCTCTCTCTCGCCTCTCTCTCTTCTTTCTCTCTCTCTCCCTCTCTCCCCTCCCTCTCCTTCTCTCTCTCTCTCCTTCTCTCACTCTCCTTCTCTCTCTCTCCTTCTCTCTCTCTCCTCTCTCTCTATTCTTCTCTCTCTCTCTTCTACTCTCTCTCTTCTTCTCTCTCTCTTCTCTCTCTCTCTTCTCTCTCTCTCCTCTCTCTCTCCTTCTCTCTCTCCTCCACTCGCTCTCCTTCTCCACTCGCTCTCCTTCTCCACTCGCTCTCCTTCTTCACTCGCTCTCCTTCTCCACTCGCTCTCCTTCTCCACTCTCTCTCCTTCTCCACTCTCTCTCCTTCTCCACTCTCTCTCCTTCTCCACTCTCTCTCTTTCTCCACTCTCTCTCCTTCTCCACTCTCTCTCCTTCTCTCTCTCTCCTTCTCTCTCTCCTTCTCTCTCTCCTTCTCTCTCTCCTTCTCTCTCTCTCCTTCTCTCTATCTTTTTCTCTCTCTCCTCTCTCTTCTCTCTCTCTCCTCTCTCTCCTTTCTCCTCTCTCTTATTTGCCCTCTCTCTCCTCCCTCTCTCTCTCTCCTCTCTCTCTCTCTCTCCTCTGTCATCTCTCTCTCATCTCTCTCCTCTTTCTATCTCCTCTTTCTATCTCCTCTCTCTATCTCCTCTCTCTATCTCCTCTCTCTATCTCCTCTCTCTATCTCCTCTCTCTATCTCCTCTCTCTATCTCCTCTCTCTATCTCCTCTTTCTCTATCTCCTCTTTCTCTATCTCCTCTTTCTCTATCTCCTCTTTCTCTATCTCCTCTTTCTCTATCTCCTCTTTCTCTATCTCCTCTTTCTCTCCTCTCTCTCTCTCCCCCCTCTCTCTCTCCCCTCTCTCTCTCTCTCTCTCTCCTCTCTCTCTCTCTCCCCTCTCTCTCTCTCTCTCTCTCTCTCTCCCCTCTCTCTCTCTCTCTCTCTCTCCCCTCTCTCTCTCTCTCTCTCTCCCCTCTCTCTCTCTCTCTCCCCTCTCTCTCTCTCTCTCCCCCCTCTCTCTCTCTCCTTCTCACTCTCCCTACCTCTCCCTCTCCTCACATTTCTGGTTTGGCTCTGTCTAAGCATTTAGTTACGGGTCTTGCTTACTTGATCATGATCAGGCAAACTCGCATTAAGACAACTATGTTAGTGATTAGCGAATTGCCTGTCACAAAAAAACGGCAATACAATTTGAAGCCTGGGAATGCTGTTTACCACTCAATGTGAGGCTTTTGCTCCTCTGAGCACCTTCGAGCCTCTCCCATCGTGTACTTCAAGTTTCCTGCTTTGCAATGATCACTTTCCGCGCTCCTCGCAAGCCCTGAGATGAGCGCCTTCGGTTCGCTTATTGAAACCTTTCCTGCTGCCTACTGTATGGGCTGCTCATTGCAGAGTTCGTTAACCTGGCAGTTTTTTTTTTTGTGGGTTTTTACAGCTCCACGGCTGCTTTGCCTCACCGTTTGTTTTATTTACAAAGTCCCACGTGGCTGGCGTTGTTCGTGTAAGTGTTACTGGGTTCTCCATCGTGTATTTTTTAAGTCCCACATGTTTGGCATTGGTGAGCCTCATTTTCGGCCTGTTTGACATTTTTTGCTTTTTACGTCCGCCATTTTTTCCTTCTTAGATTTTCCTGTAACATCGCCGCTTGCTGCAATGAGCAAGCGTGACGACAAATCGCAGTTTGACAACTATTATATGTGATAGCTTCTGTATGAACATCCTTACTTTAAAATATCAGTCCTATCCCCATAGGTTTCTTCAGTCCCCACAAGAATGTATTTTTCACACCTATCTCTTATTCTCTTCTGGTGGTCACAAATAGTGTTTGAGATTGGGACAAATGTTGGTAGTCCCACACAAAGGTATCCAAAGTTACAGAAAGACTTTTCAAAATAGTAAAGAAAGGTAATGAACATATAATGTTTCAGATTGTGAAAAAATACTGGGAGGATGGGCCAACTGGCTTAAATTTTTCAAGTAAATACTTTTTGGTTGTTTTTAGGTCACAGAGATTGAATTTCGATGTGTCATCCCCAAATGGAATTCTTCTCTTCAGAGAAGCAAGCAAAATGATTTGTACATATGGTGAGTAGCTAAAAAAACAACTCCCACCCACTTCCACGTTCATGTTTTTAAAGCATTTTAGGATGTTTTTATGTTATTTACAGGAATTTGGTAAGAGAAATCTATATATTTTTATAAATATATTTTATTGGAAGAAGATAACATTATACAAATAAATAACTGTAAAGCTAAACACATACAGTATAAACATATATTATTCAAGGTTTACATTATATAGTCTTAACTTCTATATCCTTCACTTCTTTTTTTATTTATTTATAAAAAAAAATTTTTTAATTTGCAGCTTCTTAATCTGCAAATTTTGCTATTTTATAACTATTGATCCAAGAGGCCCATTTATTGTTATAATGCTATTGCTTTTTACATTTTTTATGTGATTTTGTTGGTACCATATATGTTCATTGAGTCACTTTAAGATTTGTTTCTAATAAAATAATGTAAAAGTTTTGGAACTTATGTCTTTTACTGCTAATTTTTTGATGAGACATGAAGCTGACATTTTGTACTTTTTCTCCATTGTTTGTTAAAGCAGCCATTTGAAATCTGAGCCTTTAAGGGCCACTGCAGTAATTATATACTAGGGGTTGAGTAGCAATTAAATTAGTAATTAAAGAATAAAATTCAAGTGTTGCTTTTTAAAATTGTATTTGAAGTATACAAGAGATTAGATGGAATCCCTATCTATAACTCCACTACTGGATGGAGTTGGGAGCCTGTGGTCCTGCCCTTGGTAACAGCCCCTGAGATATATAAGGAGATGCAAACCATAAAAAATGTAATTTCCTTCTCAGATAAAGATTACAAAATGAGAAAATGAATTATAACTGGGAGAAGATCATTTATTTTCTTTTATTATTAATATGTTTGTTATTGATGTTACTCTTTTTTCTTTTAGTTGAGTTATTTTATTTTATTCTTCTTAGGCTTATTTTTATGTATTTTATACTTCTTTTGAATCTACACTGGTTAATGTGAATTTGTAAACTATTACTTCTAATAATTTAATAAGAAAAAAAATAAAAACAAGTAGAAGAAATATTTATATATCACTATAAAGACAACACCTTAAACTGAATAATTTAGTATCAAAAAATCTTTTTTATCCACAAATACTTATTCTTTTTTTATTTCATTTTAAATGAATGTAAAAAAATGTATAATTAAAAATATTTATTATGTTCTAGTAAATCTTGAAAGTGAACAAGAAATTATTTTAAGTGTTGCAGGCTCCAGCAGAGTAGCTTCTTTCCACCCGTACTAGGAGTCCATGGTGGTTTGTTTGCTTACAATGTCCCCACAGTAGGCAGAAAAAAACCCCTATCATCACAGTGGACTGAACAGAACCTCACACCCTTGCACACTTCTATACAATGAGGAGAAGCAGATCTGCCTGAATATAGAATGTTACATTTCAAATGCATATTTTAAAAGTTACACTGATTTACTTGTTTTCTTTAAATACTTATTTTTAAATAAACAAATTATAATCATTTATGGGGGGGTTTATTCAAGGGTCAATAGTTGGCACCCATAATCCGTATTAATTTTATAAGTATATAACTATAAAACTGTAAAGAAATGACAAATTTTAGTTGAAATACATTCAACTATTTAATAGCTTTTATGGAATGGAACATTTCCTTCTTATATGGTGCAGACTTATATTGTTATATCAATATTAATATGCTTAAATAACTATATTAAAAGATATATGTGGTTTCCTCCATAGTGTACTTCTTTGTCGTCTTCCTGTTGTCCTAGGCTGTATTTGAAATGACCACTTGGCAGGATGTGTATCTCACAATTAATATATGGAAACATTTCCGAAGCTGCAAGGAACCAGATGCTAATGAAATAAAAGTGTATTTTATTTTCATTACTGGCTGAGGGAAAACTTAATCATGAGCATTTAATGCCAATATATCCATTTGGATAGAAATTAGAAACCAAATCACAATAACAAGATGTGTGCATTTATCTTCAACAATATTTAGCAAAATCCCTAATGGGAATGGGTTGGCCAACTAGTGTCAACTACTTGCTGGTATAGAGTGTTCAGGTTAAAGTGTTAGTGGACTGGCTAACCAATGTACCCACATAAAAAAATATTAGCTTGCACAAAGCTGTATGTAAATAGATGAGAGTTGAGGCAATGGAAAGTTTAAAAAGCCATTAACCTCACCGTAAATGCTTTTCATGATGTGAAATTACACTAATAACAGCTAAAAAAAAATCTAAAGTTTTATGAAGGCTATCCTCTCGACTGGCTGTTGCATGAGTAATAACAGATAGCCGAGGCGTGCAGTGTAGACAATGATTAATAGCAGTTTTCCCCCAGACTGACCTGTTTAGATGATTCCATGCTCTGCACAGAAAGATTTGTTACAGGTTATTTTTCTTTTTTTTTCTTTTTGCTCACTAAACAGAGTTGTAGCTGCGGTTAGGGCAGTGGCCAGTCAGTGATGCATATAAACAAATGTTTTATTTTATTTGATTTCTCAGTAAAAAATGCACGAATTTCACGAAAAGATCTTTACTGTGATGTGGTTCAAATTGTGCTGCATTAAGTGGCCCTTTAAACAAGAGGCTGAGTTACATAATAGTGGGAGGTTAAAATCTAGTCACATTTCTTCATTTAGGCCAAGCTCTTAAAGTATGTAATAAACAGATTATTTTCTTACACACACTTTTTGAGGATTTCTGTATACATATAGAACATTTCCATCTTCACATCCTAATAGCTTTGTGCCCGAGCGCAAGTTACAGCTACTTCACAGTGGAGAGGAGGGGTGGAGAAGGAGGATGAGAGAGATGTGGAATTTGTTAAATCATTGGATTATTCGAATTTTACATCTGCATATTTTAGACACACATACTTATAGTATTGCAATAAGTGCAAGCCTTTTCTTGCAAAATGTAAATGCCCGGCTCTCACATGTAGCTTTCATAAACTTCTCCTGGGTCCAGTAGAAGCTTTAATAATTTCCTTTTAGACATTTTCCTGCCTAAATATGCTCCTATACTAAATAATTATACTATACATTGAAATAACTACTATTATACAACAACATAGTTTTATTTAAAGGGATTTCTACAAGTAGTACGTTTCTGGTCATCATCTTTGTATTTGTTTCCTTATGTTGTGATATGTAAATATATTTTTTTTTATATAGCAAATGTTATAAAATGAATCCAGTGCTTTGTTTCCACCTCACTGTTGGCACTCTGCTGTATGATACAGGCACAAAACGATATACATTTAGTACACCCTACTTATTTATCTACATTCTGTCATGATGCAGTTTGATGAAAGTTTTTAATTTTGGTTTAGCTTTCAGCAGCCTTAGCAGTTATTGTCTAAGGTCAGCACTGAGGTTAGCCGCAGCAGCACAAAATAATTTCTTGTTCTTTTAGCTCAGGTAAACCTCTGTATGAAGATTATATTTGACCACATTTTCTGCTGAAACATAATTGTGGACATTGAATCTTGTTTATTAAGATTAGTAAACAAATCTTTAGTCATTTTTTAATGAAAAATAAAATATGGGGAAAAAATCTTCCAGTTATTTCTAAAGCACACCTCTAGTATATAGAGGTATTAACAGAATGTAATATGAAACACAATGTGCCTATGTTTGCCCATTATATTGTACGTTCATTATTAAAATGATTCAGTTGAGTAAAAAAAATAGGCTTATTATTTTAAAATGTAATGGATTAATATGATCATTTTAAAGGTAGGTCAACGGAGTAAATTGTTTATTTTTTACCGCCAATATAGTGTTTCATTGCTGCCCACTTTATATTCCAGGGAAAATCTCAATTTGCCTATGCTGACCTAATATCTTACTCTAAATTTGTAGTTCTTTGTTGTACTCGAGAGGATGTCCGTTCCAACAATTCTATGTGTGAACTGTTGTTTGCCAAGAATTACAGAATGAACAAACATGTAAAGGAGAAGAGCAATAATACATTTGTCTAAGTTAGCTTCAGTAACTAGCACAGGCACCGTTCCTCGTGCAGAATGGCTTCTTCTCTGTTCTGTGATACAACAGGAGCCAAACCAAGACTGGAGCTGCTAGATATTACCTGCATCACTGCACAAAGTACTTAAAAAAAACTAAGCTAGCTCATATAGCTGTACAAGCTGCTTGCATTGAGAGTAAAAGCTTCACACAATCAAAAGGCTGAGTGGTGCTCAATTTTGTATAACTGGTCTGCTAGTTACAAAGCAATAGCTACTATAAAATTAATCAATCCACTAGTTCTGTTTAAATATACTTTTGATTGAAAATAAATGCTAGTTATTTAAATAAAAATAAAAAAATATATATATATTTTATATATATATATATATATATATATATATATATATATATATAGTAACTAAATAGTACATCTGTGTTCACATTTGAATGTCTAAAACAAGTTAAAAAAAAACCTGCATCCTGCTCAGAATTCCGAGAAAAACAGTTATTACATTGCATTCTGGGAAGCTGAGCTGGGACATGCAGATGTGCCCACAAATGCCTCGCTCTTCAATCCATAGCCATAAAGTCCACAACACAAGCTGAGATCCCGCTCCATGCTGATGATAGCCAGTAAGCATGAAACAGCTGTACATGGATTGGATGCTCAGCTTGTGTTTACTTCAACCTTGGCTTTGCATTAAAGCTGTGTAATACAGCAGGCATAAGCTTAAAGGAAGCCATGTTTGATAATGTTTAAACTGCATAATCACAACACTGTGCATAGCTTGGTCACCTTATACTAGTCATTGTGGTGCAGAGGTTTCATCACGTGAAAAATAGACTTTTCAAAGTAGATAATACTTATATATACACAAAATAATTCATATAACATGTACACACACTCGACAGTAGTATGTGTTTATCATCAACGTACCCACTTATTTAGCTGGAACACTGTCCCAACTACATTTTCATTAGGAGACAGTGGAAGAAAGTTTTTTTTTTTTTTTTAGAATATGAATTTTAAATAACCATAAATATGCAATAATTACTTTTATTTCAGAACGAGTAGCTTACATTGGGACTTTAGGGGACTACTGTAATAACCTTTTCATCTCCTCACTCCCTCTATCTGACCACCACCTCCTATGCTGCAACCTCACCACATTTTCACTCCCTGCCCCCCTACAGAAACCTCCAATCACGTGATCCACAAAAACTTTTTAATGTAATGCAACCCCTTTTTCGCTCCCTCAGCACCCTCACAACACAATAAGAACAACATGACTCTAATTTCCACCTTGGGCACTCTAGCTCCCACAACCACAGTCCGACCCCCTCACTCTCATCCACAACCATGGCACTCTACACAAACATGCTACATGCAAAGGTGTTCCCGCATTGCTGAATGACTATGGAGGAAATCTCGCACTTAAGCAGACTTCCTCCATTACAGGATTATTTTGGGCTCCTATTTCTCTGCCCTCGGTCTTGCCAAACAAAAAATGTGTCCTCCAACTCCAAAGGTTAGTTTGCTACATTCAACGCTCTGCTCTACCCACTCTCACCTCCTGCTCTTTCCTGTCTCATAGCTGAAGACTTTGCCAGCCACTTTAAAAATTAAATTGATTAACATCCAAAACGAACTCTCCTCTCAACATGGCTCAAACACACCCTCCTCTCAACACACTGACAACACCCAGCCTTTGCCCTTTCCCAATCCCAGATCTACTATGGACTCCTTTGACCATGTAACTGAGGATGAAGTCTCTAGTCTTCCATCAACCTCTCACCTTACAACTTGCCACTTGATCCTATTCCATCACAGCTAATCCTTCCCCTCTCTACCGCACTTATCCCAGCACTCCCTAAACAATGTCCATCATCTTTAAAACATGCCATAATTATTTCGATAAAAAAAAAAAAAAAACTCATCGGACTCAATTTTTGCATGTTACTATCGCCATATCTCTCAACTTCCCCTGGCTTCAAAAACAGATGAGCGATTCTACCAGGAAAATTGGGGAGTTGGCAAATATGTAGTTCATTCGGTGGAAATATATATATTTTGGGCAGCTTTAAAGCATATCCATCTTGTTTGCTTGCCAGCAGTGTCAATTAATTCTGAAGTGTATTGCCTACTGCTCTGTCATTATATATAATATATAACCTCACCCTCATAATTATCCTTATTCTTGTTAGATACAGAACAAACAATCAAGTAGGTGAACATGGCTCACAAGTTTAAATCAGCAAGAACTCCAGGCGTGGGACAGATTTATCTCTACAGTACTTCACAGAGAAGTTCTTAACTTGTCCGATTTCCTTTAATTGTAAAAAACTTCTCCAAACGTGAAAACTTTTGTCGTTGGGATTCCCCATAGATTTTTTTCTGCAATTTTGCTACAGTGTATCTGATTGAGGTTTTTAGCCAAGAACACTGTGATAAATATGACTGTATGTTTTTAATATGCAGAAGTCCCTTCAGTGCTTTAAAGGCTTGCTAGGCATTCTGATTAGGTTAATTAGGAATTCTGTACCTTATCTAAGATGCACAATCTAAGATTGTAGGATGTCCTTTTTTCATATAATATGATGCTACTGTGAAGAGACCTGCATTTTTTAGCTTATGCATCAGAATGTCTTGTAAGATGAATGTTTTTCCATTAGTAGTGTCCACTGCCAGTTTCTTTCTGGGGCAATAGAGCTTGACTAACACTTCTGAAACTACTAGTTTACTTGTAATTATAAATAGTTTGCAGTGTAAAATTATTTATCTATCTAAATATAAAATATTGCTTACTGTGTGTGCTGTCTTGCTGATTTCCTAGAGTGGATAAGATCCAAATAGCTGACATTAAATAATAAGACCGTATTGCTCAATATCCATATTCAGGCCAGTCAATACGAAGCAGGATCATATGACTGGTCTGAATATGGAGGATTACAGATAAAAACCATGTGTCTGCAGCTATCAAGAGGTCTTTTTCCCACCTAATAATATAGTAAGGGTAAGGCACTTGATTCTCTCAGTGGATCTAGAAACACTGATCCGTGTCTTTGTTATAAACTGGCTTGATTACCGCAGTGCACTATTCCTGAGACTTCCATATTAGCACTTAAACCTTCAGGTGGTGCAGAATGTTATGGCAAGGCTAAGAAAACAGACCGGGCCCTGTCACATAACACCCATTCTTCATTCTCTGCATTGGTTGTCTATCAAATGGAAAACTTATTTCAAGGTTTACCTTTCCAAGATCTAAATGGCCAGTGCCCCAGCTTCCTAAAAGAACTCTTTAATCCCTACACTCCTATCCTTACTCTTCAGTTGGCAAGTGCATCGCTGCTAAATGTTCCAAGAGGTTACTTGGTATGATTTGGCGCTAGAGAATCATCCAACTCCAGTTCCGTAAAACTTGATCCCTAAAAACAATCAGAGCACCCCATCATTGGACATTTTCGAAAAGAACCTTAAGAAACATCTGTTTACCCAAGCCTTTGGAAAAGTACTGTAAAGCTCTTTAATAATACTATATACATTGTTGTTATTACTATCAATAAGGATATTTCCAATCCCCAGAATCACTTCACCCACTAAAGTAATAATTGTTGTTGTTGTTCTGTCCTTCAATCGTGTTCGTATGGACACAGCACGCCAGGTACATCTGTCTGTGTGTCTAGTTGTGCTTATCCATATGGTTTTCATGGCAAAGATACTGGAGTGGGTTGCCAGTTCCTTCTCCGATGGACTGCAAATTGTCTGACCTCTCTGCAATGACCTGCCCATCTTGGGTGACCTCACATCGTATAGCTCAGAGCTTCATTGAGGTACACAAGCCCCTTCACCATGACAAGGTAGCGATCCAAAAGGGGAAAGCAATAATGCTCCATACTTAAAAATAATCACTTGTCCAAATTTCTGAATTGTTTAAAAATTATGACCAGTGTAGTCCTATATTAAAATATACTCTTTTAAAGAACTCTTTGAACACAGGCAAAACATTTTTATAATGTAAACAAATAATACAGTCTCTAACTATTGTGGAATCTACTGTTTCTGTTTCTGTTGCTTAACTTCCTGAAATAGGCGGGACTTTGAATTCAAAGGAAGCTTCTGGCTGCACAGTGATGATGTGGCAGCTAACATCTTCAATGCTTTCAAGTGGATTCTTTTAAAAGCACACTAGTTTACAAGGACACACCCTTCTGTGAAAGTAGCAGAAAAGCAAATGGAACCACATAGTAATGAATAATATACATGTAAAGCATTTAAAGGTATATGAAAGTGAGCTGGGTTATTGATGCATCTGATAGAGGAGAATTTATAGTGTCTGAAAAAATTGTTTGCATGAAGAAAATCCAAAGTAAACTGTTAAAACATTAGCCTGAGGTTTGCTGAATTTCTTGCTTTTGCAAAGACTTTTCTCTCAATGTTGACACCCCCTGAAATTCCCAGGGATAATTAGCATAACGTATACAATGTTTCTTTTTGACCTGGGGATTGTGGAGGCATGATAAGTTAGCACCTGTAGTCTGCCCTACTGTGGGAAGTCACATGATTTCAGACACTTTCCTTTCCTTTAGCCAATCAGCATGCGCATTTGCTGCATATTGGATATCTCATTAAAAATTAGATATCCAATATGCAAATCTCAGTTGCTGGGGGTGTCTACATCACTCCCAGCATATTTTTTCTTTTCTGCAAAAAATGTTTGCATTTTTTCATGCACATTTTTTTTTGCTAGGTGGGTTATGATGTGATGCATTCATAACCCACCTCACTTTCATATACCTTTAAAAGTTAAGTTTCTTTATATTTAAAATAATTCCTATTATCAGTTTTAGTTATTCAAAAGACAATCTAGAAACTCATTTGACTAAATATCCTTTAACTGGCCACATAAAGGTAACCAAGCAGTATGAGCTGCGGGTTAGTATGTGATCAATGGTATGACGATAAATGATTGTTTGCTTTGTTAGTCATACTTAACCCTTTACTGCTGTGTTGTTATTTTAGGGGCATCAAATTCATGGTATGTGTTCCTTAAATGTAGATGTACTCACTTTGGTAATCTGAAGTATAGAAAACATGATATTCCTTTTCATGAATTATTGTTAATGGCTGCAATACTTATTTACATTGCATAACATTTTATATGCACTTTTAGAACAATTTATTAGGCACACCTGATATATGGTACATTATAATATAATATTATGCTATATCAATCAATAAATAAATAGACGAAATGATGACACATAACATACTGTACTTATATTATAGAGTATATTATTTTCATTTGTTATAATGCTGTATAATTGTATATACAGTACTTGTTATATAAAAATTGATAACATCTTGAAAATGTTCAAGTGAATTTTCTTGTCTTTTTATTTATTTTTATTTTTTTTAACAGGTAATCAGATCCTCTCTCTTGGGAACCTGCCAAAAGATCAGATTTACCCCATGAAACTCAAGGGCATTTCCATCTGCTATTCTGCACTCAAATCTGCTTTATGTGGAAATTATGTCAGCTTTGGCGTCTTTAAGTTGTATGGGGACAACCACTTTGACAATGTACTGCAAGCATTTATCAAAATGTTGCTTTCCATATCCCATAGTGACCTGCTGGTAAGAATTCATTTGTCTGGGGATTTTTTGATATGAAATCCAAGATATTACTAGGTTAGTAATCATAAGACAAGCTTAGAATTCCTATTTTCTGCAGTAAATTCAAGAATTTAGAATTATCTAATAGCATGGAAGTTTCTATATAACATGTGCTATATGCTCGTTTATACATTCATTTAAATTATTTATGATGTAACAGAATATATAATGTTATATTGGTTTGAAAAGTAATCACACCTTGACAATGCATGGATTACTTAAAAAAATCTTACAACAGAGTTTAGAGCTTAATACTGTTTAGATAAAGTATCATGAGTGATTACTTATTGAAAAATGTTTTACAGTGTATTTTTCTGTAATATGGCAATACTAAAAAGAAAAAACAGTTTTGGATATTTATATATCACTATAATAGTTGTCAGTGTTCGTAACGTTTGCCATGTAGCCTTGCAAAGTACTTAGGTTGCAATGAGCGCTGAAGGCACTCATTGCAGCCAGCGGCCCAGCACTTATGTTCCAGAGCATGACTCTACAAATCGGAAAAATTAAATCATGTACAAAAAATTCTAACTCACACACAGCACAGGGTGAGACACAGGAAGCCTGGGAGTGAGGTTGCAAGCGTCTTAGAACCATATTTGGCATTTTTCGTCACTTGAAAATCGCCTAAGCAAGGAAAAAAATGGCAGACAAAAAACTTAAAATTTCTGAAACTGCATAAAAGCGCCAGGCTCGCAGAACTTACAAAATACACAATGCTGAAGACCGTTAAGAACATTTACACGAACAACGCCAGACACACAGGACTTAGAAAATACACGACACCGAACATACTAACACTTACACGAACGCCAGGCACGGGGAACTTTGAAAATGGCAGCCATTGCACGCCACGCAAACATACAGCAGACACACAGAGGAGAAACACACAGTGAAGGCACAGGGGGAGATGCTGCAAAGAGACACATGCCATTCCCAAGCAGTAAACTTGCAGGTTAACGAACCCTGCAATGAGCGGCCCGTGCAGTAGGCGAGGGGAAAGGCGCTTTGAGCGCCAAAGGCGCACATTGAGAGCCACACGATGAGCGGGAGAGCCTTGCAATGAGCGTCAAAGGCGCTCACTGCGAGACACGTCATGAGCACCAAAAACGCTCATCGTGAGACTCACGATACGATGCGAACAGGATCATTGGAAAACAGGAAATTTAAGTACACAGGGGGAGAGGCTCGCAATGAGCGCCGAAGGTGTGCATATATATATATATATATATATATATATATATATAAATCTTTCATCAACCTCTTGGACAGTCCAATAATTGTGTTTTGTAAATATATATCTTTCTTTTCTCACTGTTGACCAGGTTTTATTTTATTACTGTTCATTGGGTGCAATGGGTTGTCCCTTTAAACCCATAAAATGATCTGATTGTCTCACTTTTTAAGTTATGTGATCCTCCCACAATACCTCCCAGTAGACTGATCGGGCAATATCCAGGAGGGTAGGAGGAAGGTATCCTGGTGTCCATCACTTCTGAACCACCAGTATAAAAGTAAAGGGGTCCAAAGTAATAATACAAGGGATCTGATCAGATCAATTTTTATGGGCTTAAAGGGGGATTCCATTGACACTAATGAAGTCCGTAGCCACTAGTAGGTTAAGAATCTCCACACTAGAGAAAGATATATCTTTACAACACATAAAACAATATCTTATTTTATGTTCAAAGCATAGGTACACAGTGTTGCAAATATATTTAATTATTCTAGACATCAACTGATGACTCCTGGACAATCAGAATTTATTGGGAGTATTTTCAAGGGGTATCCTGTTCATATATAGATTAATTTATATGCATACGCTGGTCATGTATATATTTTATATAATTATGATCTTATTGCTATTATTTCACTATATGATATGTATAATTTTAGGAAATGTATCACTGCTCAACATCTGCTTTAAAAATTCTGCATTTGTGTTAAACATTCAACACAGAAGAGACCTTTCTCAAATTTAAATTGTTGAAAATATTTTTCTATTTATAACTTGAATCCTCGCTTCATCTTTTCTAATTCCAGACTGAAACTTTTCTTTTGCAGCAATACCGAAAATTGAGCCAGTCATATTACCCTCTACTGGAATGTCTAACTCAAGATCACATGGGTTTTATTACCAGTTTAGAGCCACATGTTTTAATGTATGTTCTAACATCTGTATCAGAAGGGCTTACTGCACTAGGTAAGTGATGGACTAAGATACAAACTTTCATTATAATGTCAAATGCACAAAGCCGATGACACCTGTTAAGTTTGTCAGATCCTTGTCACCTTATGCAAGTCATGTTATGTCCTTCTGCGTCAGTCACTACAATTAGATTGCAAGCTTTTCATATGTTAAAATACAGGTATTTTCTTTTTTTTTGTTTATCTGGTGTGCTTGTATATATTCCTCAATGTATTTTCCTCTATTCCCATTGCTGTTCCATTCCCAATCTGTCTCCTTCCATTACCTCCTCTCTATATCCACCCCATCTATATCTGTCCCAATCCTTCTAAATCAATCTAGAACACCTCCATTTCTATCTCTAGCTTACACACTTCCATATATAACACATCCCCATTCCATACCCGATTCTCTCTATTCCATATCTTCTCTTCTTCTGTCTCTGCCCTTTCCACCCCAACTAACCAAGCAATCGCAATCCTTTCCACTTCAACAATCGCAATCCCCTCTATATCTCCGTGTCATCCTTCTATTTCAATCCCCTCTGTGCTTTCAGACCTCCCCACTATATCACATTGGTTGCCTAATCTCCAACCCTTTCTAAGCTTCCCTTCTTTATTATCAGCCCATTTACCTTCTCTGTCTTAATCCCCTTTTCTCTCTCTCTTCTTTCCCTTCGCTTTCTCCCCTCAGTTTCGTTCTTCCTCTTTATCTATCCCTCTCCATCATCCATCTCCCAACCTACCTCTTTTAACCACCTCGTTGCTTCTCTCCTCCAAACCCTCTACTCTTCTACAACCACCTTTTCTCCCTCTTTCTTTACGCTCAGTTCTTTCTCTCTTCCACCACTCAAGAAAGTATCTCAGACCACCCCCGTATCTCCCACTGTTTTAAGTTGTGAGGAAGGAGATTAAAAACTCTTTCTACCATAACTACAAATAATTGTTTTGCTGCTAGTTTCACAAGCATGAGTGACGTCAATATTTTTTTGAATTCCATGTATTTATTGAAACTACCTGGTTCCAGATGGTATTTCATACTTGGCATATGGACAGAAAATAGATTTATTTATTAAGACAATCCTTTAATCATTATTTGATATGCTTTAAAACATTATTTAAGGTTTCTGGTATTCATGTAGCGATACACAATGGTAATAAAACATCACTTGCTACAGTTGAGTAATACACAAAAGCAAATTTTGAGAAGGGAATTACTGCCTTGATGCGATTATAGTCCAGTGTCATTCTTTTTGTATGAATGTGACATACATGTGTCCAATTTTGTTAATCTAAACATTCACTGTTGTATGCTCAGTTCTTAATGATGTAATATGACTCCATTCTAATGGAAATTATGGTATCTGTCTGTCATCTTCAGAATTGAGAGTTATCTTTCTTTTTGAGTCTGTCTGCCTGCCTCTCCTCCTTGTCTGTTGTGCATCCTCAGTTTTTGGAACCTCTGTCAAAGTAATCCATTGACATCATGTATCAGTTATAATGTTATGATGTCACTGACTAGCCAGCCATCTACAGACAAGTTTCTAGTGAGTATTATTTTGATAAACTAGAGCAGTGTTTCTCTACTCCATGGACCACTCACTAATAGGCCAATTTTTTAGAATACCCATATTTGAATACAACGTTTTGGCATTTATTAACCAACCTGTTCCCATAATTGAGTATCCTTAAAATATTTCCTGCTGGGGGTTTGGTAGGGAAGTTGAGCAACACTGGATTACAGTAACAAAAAGGCTTCATTTGAAATTCAGATGGTCTTGGATTTATATAATTCCTCCTTTGAGAGAAATGTCTATATAAATATATATATATATATATATATATATATATATATATATATATATATATATATATATATATCTACACACACATATATAATATATATATATATACATACACACATATAGATAGATAGACAGCCGTTTGTTCTGCGGGGAATATTTATACATTGTGTATATGTGTGTGTGTGTACAGTGCCTTGCAAAAGTATTCACCCCCCTTGACGTTTGACCTATTTACATTACATGAAATTTTTCCATGATGTTTATTAACTTTAAGTAACCTAGCTATGGAAAAAAAAAAATGTATATCAAATTATAATCTTAGGACCTCACTCAAATCGGAAGCTATGAATGCATGAAGATAAGAATATACGTGTGTGTGTGTGTATATATATATATATATATATATATATATATATATATATATATATATATATATATATATATATATACACAGTGCCTTGCAAAAGTATTTACCCCCCTTGACTTTTTACCTATTTTGTTACATTACAGCCTTAAGTTCAATGTTTTGTTAATCTGAAATTTTATATGATGGATCAGAACACAATAGTCTAAGTTGGTGAAGTGAAATTAGAAAAATATATACATTAAACTATTTTTTAGAAATAGAAAACAGAAAATTGGCATGTGCGTATGTATTCGCCCCCTTTTGTTATGAAGCCCATAAAAAGCTCTGGTGCAACCAATAACCTTCAGAAGTCACATAATTAGTGAAATGATGTCCACCTGTGTGCAATCTAAGTGTAACATGACCTGTCATTAAATATATACACCTTTTTTGAAAGGCCCCAGAGGCTGCAACACCAAGGCACCACTAACCAAACACTGCCATGAAGACCAAGGAACTCTCCAAACAAGTAAGGGACAATGTTGTTAAGAAGTACAAGTCAGGGTTAGGTTAAAAAAAATATCCAAATTTTTGATGATCCCCAGGAGCACCATCAAATCTATCATAACCAAATGGAAAGAACATGGCACAACAGCAAACCTGCCAAGAGACGGCCGCCCACCAAAACTCACGGACCGGGCAAGGAGGGCATTATTCAGAGAGGCAGCACAGAGACATAAGGTAACCCTGGAGGAGCTGCAGAATTCCACAGCAAAGACTGGAGTATCTGTACAGAGGACGACAATAAGCCGTTCGCTACATAGAGTTGGGCTTTATGGCAGAGTGGCCAGAAGAAAGCCATTACTTTCAGCAAAAAACAAAATGGCACGTTTTGAGTTTGTGAAAAGGCTCTGGTCTGATGAGACTAAAATTGAACTTTTCAGCCATCAAAGATTTTGCTATGTCTGGCGCAAACCCAACACATCATATCACCCAAAGAACACCCACAGTGATACATGGTGGTGGCAGCATCATGCTGTGGGGATGTTTTTCAGCAGCCGGGACTGGGAAACTGGTCAAAGTTGAGGGAAAGATGGATGGGGCTAAATACAGGGATATTCTTGAGCAAAACCTGTACCACTCTATGTGTGATTTGAGGCTAGGACGGGGGTTCACCTTCCATCAGGACAATGACCACAAACACACTGCTAAAGCAACACTTGAGTGGTTTAAGGGGAAACATGTAAATGTGTTGGAATGGCCTAGTCAAAGCCCAGACCTCAACCCAATAGAAAATCTGTGGTCAGACTTAAAGATTGCTGTTCACAAGCGCAAACCATCCAGCTTGAAGGAGCTGGAGCAGTTTTGCAAGGAGGAATGGGCAACAATCCCAGTGGTAAGATGTGGCAAGTTCATAGAGACTTATCCAAAGCGATTTGGAGCTGTTATTGCAGCAAAAGGTGGCTCTAAAGTATTGACTTTAGGCGTGTGAATAGTTATGCACATTGACTTTTTCTGTTCTTTTGTCCTATTTGAATATGTTTTCTTTTTTGTTATTGTGAAGCAAACAACAAAGTTGTGGGAATGTTCTGTAAATTAAATGATGCAAATCCTCAAACAATCCATGTTAATTCCAGGTTGTGAGGCAACAAAACACGGAAAATGCCAAGGAGGTGAATACTTTTGCAAGGCACTGTATATGTGCGTATATTTATATATATATTTTTACTTATATATATATATATATATATATATATATATATATATATACATATATACATACATATATATATATATATACATATATACATACACATACACACACGCGGTCCCCTGGTTAACAAAATTTTTAAGTCTGACTTGTATGTAAGTCGGATCCCTGATGAATAATAACAATACCCCCTGTATAGCGCTACGGAATATGTTGGCGCATTTAAAGGATAATAATACTATAATGTTTTAATGTTTCATAGAGGTCATAATAATAGTAATCTGTACTGTAATAATACGTAATAGAAACTATTGTGCTTTTTCATTTGTAAGTCAGGTCATTTGCGACCCAGGAACCGCATATATATGTGTGTGTTACACGTAATATGAGTAGTATGTACACACATTAAATGGGCACTATATATATTTTTAATGAACTACACTTGAAAATGAACTTTCATTAGATCGAAAGAACAATCCCACCCGAGAAGGTAACAGTCTGTGCCAACTGTTAAAAGAAAATGGATCCCTGCAGTAATGAATAATTGATTATAAAACATAAAAATGTAAATGATGTGTAAATTAGTCTATTTAATTTGCTTTTTGAAATATTTCATATCAACTTTAGTTTTTCAAAGATCATATATACAAATGTAAAGACAGTGGTCCTTCAGATGTATATTTCTCTAAATGATTGCTATCTTGCTCATTGTGGCAATTAGTAGGAAAGCACTGCTAAAAAGGCTTCTTCTATTTTAAGTGATGTAAGTGTCCTTTTTTGGTCACTTAAAAAGTTTGGCGGTATGCTAATGTACTATATGACAATTATAGTTAATGAAATATGGTGTTTATGGTCAATTCTATAAAAGTCTGAGCATCAGATCCCTGGTTAGATACATAACTTTGTATGTATAACATGGTTTCTGAGTAAAGTCACATTTAATGTACAATTTCCTAGAACCCAACCTGACATAAGTTTGAGGGTTGCCTGTATTACTTTTTTCTTTCTGTACCACCCTAAATGAGCATTCCTTATGGATATTGGGACACTACTTGTGCATACCAAAGATGTGCATTCGTACCTGCTGCAATCTATCAAAGAAAAATTGTCACCCCAACAAGTTGGATTCACTCTAAAGAACATGAAAATCATGATATACCTAGTATAGTAATTCCTTTGTGCATCTCCTGAGATAATTTTTAGCCCAGAGTGCCAAATAAAAGTGATGGATGGGAAAATATGCATAAAAATATCGTGACACATTGTTTTGGATATAACAAACACAGTAAAGCAGCAGGCTGTTATATTAATTAGCACATAGCGACTGGTTAGTATTTTGTGAGTATTTTGTGAGTCACCCAAAATTTATTTTGATGCAGCTCAAACATTAATAAATATTTTAGGAATTTTTCCACAGGAATTTATTAATTGTCATATTTTATAAATTTTTCTGGCACACATGCTGGCCAATCACAGTAAGCCCCATCCCTGAATAATAGACTGCCCCTGCTTACTGGTAAACCCTGTACATCTGATCAGGTCAGGCCTTAATCTTATCCTGGTGATTATTTTTAGGTTGGTCTGAGTGAGTTATCACCAGACAACAACACTGCAACATAATAGGCTGCCCCTGCCCACTAGGAAACCTCGCACATCTTATGAGCCCATGCTCCTAATCTCATCCTGGTGATTGTATTAATGATAACCATTTGCTGTAATCTTGAAGTGTTTGTACAAGGATTATATATGAGACTACGGTCTTGGGCGTTTGGCCGATGCAATAGTCTGCAGAATATCTAATATGTTTTTTTACAGCAATTCCTATAACATAAAACATAACACATAAACCACCATACATACAGTATAACAGTGTAATCAGATTGTAACCATAAGCACTAAGAAATACATAACCATAAAAATAAAAACAGAGTAACTCTGGCCAGTCAGGCCCAGGCCATAGTGTAAAACAGTCCAGTCAGGCCCTGGGCATGACATACTTGATCTGCAAGGATGGATATATAACCCAATCAGTTAAGAGTGACTCATCCGAGAAGGAAACGCTTTGCCAATCAGAAGAGGTCCATTTTTGGTACTGTCGTGCAAATTTTTCTGATGGTTAAACCTCGTCGGCACGGGTGCAGAGACCAGCCATTTGCTTTGAAGCCCCATACGCAACAGGTTTCCCTGTACTGTCATTTTAGACACACATCTGGTAGCCCCCCTGGTTCGTTTGGATGGTGAGATGGTCATCTATAGCATGTCAGTTGGCCCTCACACATCTTCGCAGCCAATGTTCACCTCTGGCATCAATGGCAAGAGGTGTTCCACTGTTTTGACATTGTTTATTTTCATTGATGCCGTGTGTCCAATCACTATACACTTTAACCAAAAGCAGCACGGGAAGAGTTCACAAACTGCTCTTTTTAGGAAATACTGCAACTCTTAGCCATGACAGTATTTCATTGGCTGCGTATTGCTGGCGTTAAAAGTAGGCAGTAGTCATAATAATATGACTCAACCCTGTGTGTGTGTGTGTATATATATATATATATATATATATATATATATATATATATATATATATATACACATTTATACGAGCAGTTGAAACCAGATGAAGTATTAATCTGTGTAATTTGTTTAAATTTATAGGATTAAATGAAATGCAACTTATCCCTCAAGATACCTAATCACGAATCAATATTACCAGGATGCCGGAACATAGATTTTAGTTTGAATGCTTAATGTGCATTATGTTTCTAAAAAGAAATACAATTATCCTTTTAAAGCCTTTTTAAAAATAGACTTTTAAGCACTATTCAGTATTTAAGCCATACATATTATACTTTATCTATTATCCAATATACTTGTCTAATATTATTAAACACAAGCAATACTTCATAAACCATATGCATATATTACATTTCCAATTTCAACATTGAATCTGTCTCATGGACTTTTTGTATTTTCTTTAAGAAACTAAAACTCTTAACCCTTAAACAAAATCTAGAAACAAAAAACAAGAAAAACTTTTTAACAAATTGATAAAAAAGAATAAAGTATATTTCTGACGGATATCTGGCGTAAAGAAATGTAACGTGAAATTATGACCCTCAGTTGCTTTTTTTTTTATATATTTGTTTTTTTTGTTTCTTTTTTGAATTGGGCAATGTGGAGCTCAGGGGTTGTGGTCTCATTGGTGATTGATGTCCGTCCGCCTTATGTGATGCCTTTCCTCCTCTCCTTCACATGCTCAGAATCTATGATTCACATCATGCACATGGTGCTTTTCTTGGTATTTACCTGCTCCCTGATTCATTGATTAGAGAGGATAATGAGACTTAATTTTTTTATTGACTTTCTCTAAAAATTATTTTTAAGTTTTTAAGTCTCACTCCTGCTGAATATATTGGGTTTGTTACGTACTTTATAGGCATATTTTTTCCTTTAACCACATTGAGCCTTTGTATCTATAGCATTTCACAACATGCTTCACTGAATCAACTGCCATTGGAGCTGAATTAAGGATTATATCATGTAAAATGTAACATTGCTCCGTCTTTTTGCAGACTACAGTGGACCCTTGGTACTCGTTGTTAACTGGTTCCAGAAGACACAATGAGTGGCGAAAATGACCAGTACCAAACTCCCATAAGGAGTAAAGTAAATTGGTTTTAGCAAGCACAATGAGTACCAAAGAAGCTCATTAAGACGTGTCGAATAACAAGCTTTGAGGTAGTCAAGTACTGAGGGTCCATTGTATCTGGAATAGTTTCATTATATGTGTGTTTAGTGTAGTATTTTTAAAAACAACAATTCAGAAACCGCATTATGGGAAATTAATTGCATAGAGCAGTGAAGCAAAAGTATTAACATTAATTACAGATTTTAATTCAGATTATGCCAAACCTAGATTTATACATATAAAGTAAAATCTAAACATTATGCTCAAAGATAAACATTTTCTAAAAAAGCTATAATTATGTTTTAGGGATTTCAATTGACAATTATTGGTTTTATTTTCTTATTTTAGTTAGTTTACAAAGTATTAATAAAAATTAGTATGTATAAATTACGCAGCGGTCATGTCCACTATAAATGAAAAACAATATCATTCTCAGAAATCAGTAAAAAATATTTGAATCCAGTTTCTCAGAAGATATAGTTTACAAGCTTTTTTGTACTTAGGTGAAAGTCGGAGAGGACTGGAGGACTGAACCGCAACAATTACAGAAATCTAAAGCTAGTTTTGCAGTTAGTTTTAGATTTGAGTTTTGTGTGGAAAGATTGAAAAGTGTGAATACATTTTCAGATAATGATGAGATTTAATACCTATTTGTCATTCTTTGATGGCCAATTCTGGACCCATTTTGTTATTTTTTTTATTCATTTTCTGTACAACCAGAATTTTTTTGAGCTACTTACTGCAGATTTTCTTTTTATGCTGCAATACTGATTTTTCAGTTATAGTTCCTTTATATTTCCATACATGTAGCTGTGATTTTATAATATTTCAGACACACCTTTTCTAAACTAAGCCATCCATGTAAAGAAGAATATGGCTCTTTCACTTATATCTACTAAGTGGCATACTTATGAAACAAGAGGTGGACTATAATAGAAGTAATGCAGAGGTGGGGTTGCATTAGTGGTGTTGGACGGCAATAAAAAGTGAAGTCTGGCAATGCTGTTTGCCACACATCGGGAGCCTCTCCGCCCTCTACTTTACTGGCCATGTGATGAGTGCCAAAGGTGCTCATTGCAAGCCTCCCTCCCCCTCTACTTTACTGGCCTCGTGATGAGCTCCTTTGCTCAAGAATATCCCTGTATTTAGCATCCATCTTTCCCTCAACTCTGACCAGTTTCCCAGTCCGGGGTGATGTGATGGGTGATGTGATGTGTTGGTTGCGCCAGACATAGCATTTTCTTTGATGGCCGAAAAGTTAACTTTTAGTCTCATCAGACCAAAGCACCTTCCTGCATACATTTTGGGAGTCTCCCACATTCCTTTTCACAAACTCAAAACGTGCCATTTTGTGTGTTGCTGAAAGTAATGGCTTTCTTCTGGCCATAAAGCCCCACTCTATGGAGCGTATGTCTTATTGTCGTCCTATGTACAGATACTCCAGTCTCTGCTGTGGAACTCTGCAGCTCCTCCAGGGTTACCTTAGGTCTCTGTGCTGCCTCTCTGATTTATGCCCTCCCTGCCCGGTCCGTGAGCTTTGGTGGGCGGCCGTCTCTTGGCAGGTTTGCTGTTGTGCCATGTTCTTTGGTTATGATTGATCTGATGGTGCTCCTGGGGATCATCAGATTTGGATATTTTTTTATAACCTAACCCTGACTTTTACTTCACAACAACATTGTCCCTTACTTGTTTGGAGAGTTCCTTGGTCTTCATGGCAGTGTTTGGTGAGTGGTGCCTCTTGCTTAGGTGTTGCAGCCTCTGGAGCATTTCAAAAAAGGTGTGTATATTTAATGACAGATCGTGTAACACTTATATTGCACACAAGTGGACATCATTTCACTAATGACTTCTGAAGGTAATTGTTTGCACCAGACCTTTTTATGAGCTTCATAACAAAGAGGGTGAATACATACGCACATGCCAATTTTCTGTTTTCTATTTCTAAAAAATAGTTTAATGTATATATTTGTATCATTTCACTTCACCAACTTAGACTATTGTGTTCTGATCCATCACATAAAATTCAGATTAACAAATCATTGAATTTAAGGCTGTAATGTAAAATAATAGGTAAAAAGTCAAGGGGGTGAATACTTTTGCAAGGCACTATAGAAGATAGAGGAGCTGGAAAAAATCAGCTTGTCTGGTAACACTTCTACGTTTACATGTTTTAAATTAATGTTAAAAAGCAAGTTTAAAGCAACATTATATTCTCACTCTATTATCGGCCGTAGGCGCTGCAGGGCCGCAAGGACCGGCCACAAGCTATTCTGCTATTCTATTCCCCTCCGGCCGGGGATTCCGGCAGGCTTGCGGCCGGCGCCTTGCTATCTCTTGCGGCCGCACGCGCCGGAGGAAAGCCTTTGATCTAAAAAGGCTGCAAGAGTTTCGGCCGCAAGAAAAGCCCGGTTGCTATTCTATTGCTCCGGGAACCCTCTCTGCAAGGCTAAAAGCGAGCCGCAGCTTACTTGCAGGAAAGAGGTCCCGCTAGCACCAATTAAGCACGAAATATAGCCCAAATAAAGCCATCCTGCACTTTGAGGAGACTATAAAGTGATTGTAGGTGTTAGCAAAAATAGCACAACATTCCCCTATACTCAAATCCGTAAAAAACATTTTTTTAGATAAGTCAAATATCCATTTAAAAAGTCCAGAGTGCTTGGAGCACCTCAGACCCGGCCACGCTGCGGCCGGAAAATAAACAGTTAATGTAAACTCGGATTTGGGCTGATGTGCAAGCTTGAGAGGGGGTTACTATTAATCCTCATGTCCCCCAATATGATCCCTAGCATTTACAGAGCTGTACAGTGCTGTCTTGAATTTATTTTTGACTTTAAAGATTTCTGAGCTTACGGCCGGTTGCAAGATATACGGCCGGCCGTAAGAGGAGATCCTTACGGCCGATTTACGGCCGATAATAGAATGAGGCCCTATGTGTGTATATATATATATATATATATATATATATATATATATATATATATATATAAAGAGTGAGGTTGCCGTGAATGTCCAGTAATCCAGATGAATCATCAGAGTATTGCAGTATATAGGGATACCTTTTTTATTGGACAAAAGTATTCATAATAAAGCGAAGAGCTTTCAAGCGATGAGGCATTATCTCTCGAAAGCTCGTTGTTTTTTTATGAATACGTTTCTCCAATAAAAAGGTATCACTATTTATTTATATATATATATATATATATATATATATATATATATATATATATATATAAATATTCTTATCTTCATGCATTCATGAGGTCCTGAGATTTCAAAACCCCAGTAGAATGCCTATATATATATATATATATATATATATATATATATATATATATATATATATTTATATATTATTATTATTTTTTAATCATATCTAGGTTACTTAAAGTTAATAAACATCATGAAAAATTCCAAAACAAGCTGAAAAATACATCCCTTCTTTGGACTTAAGGCATATGTTTCTGTGCCTCATATGTTCATTCTCTGTGCAATCACATATATAGTTATCAGGAGCCGGGCTTGCCAAAACCCGTTGGTAACGCAACAGGGAAACTGCGGGCTCGCAAAGCGAGCCTGCAGCAACTGCAGCCAGGCAAGGAGCGCCAAAGCTGCTCCCTGCGCTGGTGGAGATGAGCGCCGTAGGCGCTCTTCCCTACGACCCCGCAACACTTTACCATCATACCTACGACCCACGGGACTACACATGAACATAACACTCAAATACACAATTCACACTGCGAGACCCGTAGCACTTTGAAAAAAATTCAGGAAAAAAGATACGTCCCATAACACTTACAAAAGGAAACCGCGTCTTGCATAAAACAAAATACGAGCCACAAAAAATACGAACTTAACGTCTGAACCGCACACACCGAAAAACACGAAAACAACACTAAATACAAACAAAAATACAAGCATCACACCCAGCAAGGGGGGATACCCAGGACGTCTGCAAGTCATCTTACACGTCAATTTAACTCCAATTTTCACAGTTAAGACCCTCGAAAATCCCCTAAGCAAGAGAAAAAATGGCCGCTGAAAAAACGAAAACGAGGCTACACGACCCCTAAAGCCGCAAAACACCACCAAGGACGCTAAATCATCCACACCCTCGTACCACATACACATTCGCCGCCATTTTACAACACTAACTTACACAATGCGGAAGTAAACAGCTACACTAACTGTTTCTCCTCACGCACGCAGCCTATTTACACTACACATTGCTCACACTTACACCTCAGCTCAACAACAGTGCACACTATATTGGATGCTGCAGGAACATCAAAACAGATTGTTAGCTCTTCAGCACAATGCTTCCTGCATATATTACTTACAAATAGGTAAAGTATATTAATTTATGATTTCATTTATTTAGTAATTCATTATCATTAAAAGATACATATACACAAAACTTTAAAAAACACAACAAAACACGATCGCAATAAACGGTAAAGGCGCTCACCACGAGGTTCGCAATTAGCGCAAAAAGTACTCGCACAACCAAAACACTTACCGTATTTTTCGCCCTATAAGACGCACCGGCAGATAAGACGCACCTAGTTTTTAGAGGAGGAAAACAAGAAAAAAAAAATCTGAATCAAACACAAATACACTTTACACACAGATACACACCTACATTACACACAAATATATATATATATGTATATATATATATATATATATATATATATATATATATATATACACATACATACATATACATACACACATAAATATACATACACATACATACATATATATACACACACATACATACACACACACACACACACACACACACACACACACATACATATCCATATACTGCAGCATTTGGGAGCCCTTGACCCTCCTGATCCTCCCTGACCCTCCTGATCCTCCCTGACCCTCCTGATCCTCCCTGACCCCCCTGATCCTCACCTTTCTTCTGATCTCTGCCATCTTGATCTCACCCCAGCGCTTCCTACCAGCACTCCTCGTGTACTGCAGCGTTGCGTGTGTGACGTCACTAGGACGCACCGGCCGACGCGATGCTGGTAGGAAGCGCTGTGGTGAGATCAAGAGGACAGAGGCAGTTTGAAAAGGTATATTCGCCGTATAAGACGCACCAACTTTCCTCCCCCAGTTTTGGGGAAGAAAAAGTGCGTCTTATACGGCGAAAAATACGGTAATTTGTGTGCCAAACACCATTCCTTGACTTACAGTTCTATTGCCGTCATTTTTTGACGGGCAATTCGCTAGTAGTTAATATCGCATAGTTATTGTAAGATGGCAACATTAGACAGTAATTCTACATATTTAATATACGTAATCTAAGGTGACCAAGTGTCCAGTTTTCAGGGGATAACCCCTAAATTACTGTAGCTGTCTGTTCCTGGAAAATATTGCCCCTGAAATACCCTCAGTCGTTAGACTAGGCTGATTTGGCACTCTGAGTAGGACCTTGATTGTTGAGGCTGATATAAATTTGCAAGTACAGGAAAATTGAATACCAGTTTGGGTTGCATGGAAAAATTTGTTAAAGTCAAGGTTAGTTTTTTACTTTTACAAGTCAAAATGCAGAAATACTACATACATAATATAGCAGTACTGTGGTAGTCTATAACATAAATGAACAGGAACAAAGGCAAATTTAAAAATGAAGACAGAATAGGTGTATTTTTGTTATTCTAAAGCACTCTGGTTTTGTTTATTCTTTGCAAATAGTTAATATCAATAATACAAAGAAACTTGAAACAAAGGACAATAAAATACAGGCCAAGGCAGAAAAATCTAAGGATAGAACCATAGTTGCTATAGGTCAGAGCGCTCCATGCTCTTTTGAGGTTCAAGTTCTGTACAAAATATTATTCCCCTGATGGTTTTCCTCATAAGTTGGTGCCCCCCCCCCCCCCCCCACCCCACTTCGCTTGTTGGGTAGAGCCAGCCCTGACCGTGCAAGATGTGTTGCTCCAAGTAAAAGTGGTAGTGATGGAGCTTTATAAGATTAAACAGACAACTCCAATCTACTACTAATACTTTCACAAGTGGGCAAGTCTAGCAGGCTTGGCAAGGGTTTGTGTACTTGTTATATTTTATATGGTGTGTTGTATGGAACATGTTTTAATGGGAATATCGTTATAAAGCAGACTGTTACAGTAGTACTCTGTGGCTCTCATCCCCATGAACCTCCTCCCCATGAACCTCTCACATCACATACCCCTTATAAACGTGTGCATCTTTCGGTACCACATTTGACAACCTGTGCTTAATATTAACCCTTGTTTACCTTACAAAGCGAAGATCAAACCACTCCGTTCCCATATTTTTCGGCTAGGTGAATCATTGAAGAATTGTGCATTATAATGTTAAAATTCATATGATAGTCGTACTTTCCAAGTTGTTTGGAAATCATGATATCTATGAATAGGTTTAAGAAGAATATGAAGAATAGTTTTGGTCTTACAAAATGGGGAAAACAGACTGAATGTGATTCATGTTCAAGTGACGTGGAGGGGTGCTTTGTCTAGTACAGCCGGGGAAACACCTCACGGGGATTGATTAATCGCCCTCCTAATACTACAGCAGTACTGGTATAAACATGTACATCATTAATCAAATAGTAAAGTGCCTTTGCTTCTGGTTTCATTTTTAGGTGGGATATTAATAAATTATCCCCGGATGATACCAAATTTAATAAATAGTTATTGCATCAAATGCTTTTTATATAATTTTGGTGGTATTGATTATATTAACATAATATACTGTATAGTTCAATGGAATCTTTCACATTATAAAGTGCTTTGAAATAATATTTACTCTCTTAAAACCTCTTCCTGTTAATTAGGTCTAATGGAAACCCTATGTTTGCCTTCAATGTGAATATATACACTTTAGCAGTCTACTCTAAAGTGTTTACCTGGCTTTTTCACAGCTGAGTCAGAGAGCTGGAATCTTTTAATGGAGCCTGTGTGATACCTTATCCCCTTATGGCTCTACAAGAACTGTCTAGAGTTTGCAAGATTAATAGCCTGTTGCTCCTGATTGGAAAATTTATAACGATATCTATTTTCAACTGCCCATTTGTGTACGTTAAGTTGGGTAATTGGTTTACTTGACTTGGAAAATACTTATAAGCTGGAGTTATTTAACGTGCCTGTGCAATTATTCTGCCTTTCCATCAACCAAATTATACAGGCGTTTTTATAAACGGCCACAGAAAAATGATAACAACATAAAATACAAAAAAAATACAAAAGTAAAGGCGCCATTTTGTATATTTTAGAAAGCATTTACATCTGAAAACTCAAGACCGGTTTATTAAAAAAAGAGTGGGATATAAAATAGCTTTATTTAATCAGTCCATGCTCAACATGGAATATTATTTATTTATTTATGGCACGCCACTTGATCGGAGTGTAATAATTAATAAAATACTAGCACACACATTTGATGTAAGTGTAGTAGCTTAAATATTAGAACAATTAGCACACAAACTAGCCGCAAATATAGCAAAAACGATTTAGCCCATGAAATAATATTTAAAGAATTTAAATAATTAAAGAACTAGCGACTTGCCCGTCAAAATTGACGGCAATGAAATTTGAAGCCTGGCAATGCTGTTTGCCACACAATGCGAGGCTCTCCCCCCCTCTTTCTCATTTTGAGCCTCTCTCCCCCTTTACTTTACGGGCCATGCTATAAGTGATTCGCTGCTCATTGCAGGCCTCGGCCAACCTGCAACTTTCATGCCCCGCAATGAGCGCCGTCAGCGCTAATTGCGAGCCTCGCCCCCCCTACTTTACGAGCTTTGCTGCTGATTGCAGGCATGGGATAACCCGCAACTTTCGGGCCTCAAAATGAGCGCCTTTTGCCTCATTGCTAGCCCACTCTCTTCCTCCCTTGTGTCTCTTTGCCCCGTCTCCCTCCCTTGTGTCTCTTTGCCCTGTCTCCCCCTCTTGTGTCTCTTTGCCCCTTCTCACTCCCTTGTGTCTCTTTGCCCCCCACCTCCCTCCCCTGTGTCTCTTTGCCCCCCACTCCCTCCTCTGTTTCTCTTTGCCCCCCACCTCCCTCCTCTGTTTCTCTTTGCCCCCCACCTCCGTCCTCTGTATCTCTTTGCCCCCCACCTCCGTCCTCTGTATCTCTTTCCTCCCCGCTCTCTCCCCTGGGTTTTCTCCCCCCTCTCACTCCCCTGTGTTTTTCTCCCCCCTCTCACTTCTCTGTGCTCCTGTTTGCATTTACGTCTGCAATATTATTTGCGGGCTTGGGGAATTTTTAATTTTCCCCAAGCACAAAATGTGTTTCCTATTTACGGGCTTGAGAAAAGTTACAGCTGTACTGCCAACATTTTTTTTCCTCTCTTAGCCGTTTTTAGACCTCCCAAAAACTCCAATTAAATATCAAATTAGCTTGTAAGTTAGGTTGTAAATTTAATTTTTAATTATCTGGGGTCTTTTGGTGGCCTTTCAGACGGCTTCCGAGTTACGGGCTTGAAAAAAAGGGTGGCTGTTAAATCCGTAATTTTTTTGAAGCCTGTAACTTGTCAGCTATTTTGAGCCTCTACCCTCCCTCAAGCCAGTCATGTACAGGCCTCGCGGTGAGCACCTTCGCGCTCATTGTGAGCCCTGCAATGAGCACTTGTGGTGCACATTGCAGCCCCGTCTAGCCAGTCACATACAGCCTTGCGATGGTCTTTCTGCGCTCATCTCAAGGCCTGCAATGAGCTCCTTCGGCAATCATTGCAGCCCCTATCAAACCTATAACTTTCGGGCCTTGCAATGAGCTCCAAAAGTGCTCATTGCACATGTGCAAACCCGTAACTTTTAATATAGCGTTTCCAACAAACTCGCAGTTACGACAACTATATATGTGATATATATATATATATATATATATATATATATATATATATATATATATATATGATATATATAATATAATATACTTTATATAGAAGCAACATTTTATGCTGTTTAAGTATATATATTCCATCATTCACATGGCTGTATCATTCAAATGTAAATATATTGTCCTTAAAAGTTAGAAATGTAAAACTTTTTTTTTTTCTGAAAACATTTTGCCCATTATCAATTCAGTTATTCAAAAGATTGCATATAATTGTTTGTACTACAGTGGTCCTTTTCTTGCTAGCGCCCCATTTCGTGTTGCTCATTTTGTTAAATCCATGTTTAATCCACGGGATTACATGATATTGTACAAACATATGGTGTAAGGCTTGATATTTTAATGATAAGCATACTGAAGCCTTGTTTATACTGTCAGTGGCGGCGAAACTAGTGTTGTTTACAGCCTTACATTTAGGTTCAAAGGATAATGAACAACAAATATCCCTTTATGGGTGTATAATAATACTGTATATCTGTACTTTGTGAATAATATTTATTTATACAATGAAGGAAGGTGGGGACTGTGTTTTCATAATGTAATGTAAATAGCCACACCTATTTTATGACCCACAAATATGTTGTGATTCCTCTTCTTTTTTATTTTTTTTTGCGTTGTTCAGTTATTTCAGTCTTTCCGTGACCTTATGGACCATAACACACCACGCACATCTTTATGTCCACTTGGTATTCATGGCAGAGATACTGGAGTGGGGTTGCCAGTTCCTTCTCCAGTGGGCCAAGGCATACAGCTCTTGGTATTCCTCGGTGGTCTCCCATCCAAGTACTGACCAGGCCCAACCCTGCTTGGCTTCAGGGTGGTGTGACCTCTTTGGCCCCTGACTGGAATTTAACCCAGGTCACAGCGGTGAAAGCACCAAATCCTAACCAGTGGAGATAATTTCTTCTGTCACCAAAAGTTGTAGGGTTTTTTTTTTCTTCTTAATAAAAATAACATAAAATACATATAAATAAATAATAAAAAGCAATAACACATTTAACCATGGTTTAGTTGTATGTATTAAATACAATTTCTTATATATTATTAATGCACTTCTCTGCACTGTTAATGGACTAATTAAGTCCGTATAAAATATCAGTTAGATATGTAAAATGCCTATGTTATAATATTGCACTTTATAACATATTATTATATAGTTACATTATTAAAATAAATGGCTAACACTACTTCCTCATGCATGGGTGCACACATTTTGCTCTCATTAGTTCTTTCTCTATAGCTGTACCTCTATCTTGCTAATGCTGCATCTCTTTCTGCAACACGGGCCTCATGCACACACTCTTGTATATGACATAAAGGGAATAAAGTGCTCTCGGGGCTTTGGTGCAGATAAATCTGCAGAAGCAACATTAGTAAAATGGAGGCCTTGCTATCCGTAAAATGGCTGCATCCATAATTGAAAGCCTAAATGTTATCATTATGTCTCTGGTCGTGCTCATCTATAAGGTTATTTTGGCAAAGATATTGCCAGATCCTTCTCCAGTGGGCAATGATTTGCTTGACCTATCTATTATGACCTGCTCATCCTTGATGACCCTACATGGTATAGCTCACAGCTTCATTAAAGTACATAAGCCCCTTCACCACGACAAGGTAGAGATCCACAAGAGAATCCCTTTATTTTAATTATATATATCACTAGCGACTTGTTTGTTAAAAATGACGGGGCAATAAAATTTGAAGCCTCTTGTGTACTTTTGCTCCTCTGAGCACCTTCGGTGCTCATCACAAAGACTGATATATATATATATATTTTGTTAACTAATAATTAATTAGTTACTTAATAAATTAATATACTACTAATACCTATTTCTAATTAATATATCCTGCAATCAGTATCCTAAAGAGCTAACAATCTGTTTTTATTTTCCTGCAGCATACAATGTACAGTTGTACTGTTGCTGCCCTGAGGAGAAAGTGTCATGAATGTCCCAACTGTGCATTAGAAATATGCTGCGTGCATGAGGGCAAACTGTTGGTTTAGTTGTGTAAAGCGCCATTTTAGATTCGTATTGTTATTCGTTGCAATTTTGTGTTGTAAACTGGTGTCGTTTGTGTGTGTGCTACACGGTTCACGAGCATATTCAGTCCTTTGTAATAGTGTATTTTGTACCTTGTACGTTCCTGTGTGAAAGTTATACGCGTGTTTTGCGCGGTCGGGGGTCGTGTAGCCTCGTTTTCAGAGGTCCTTGCTGTTCACCCGTGCTGTGTGTGATGTTTTTGTTTTATTTTAATTTTTTGTGTGTGTTTTTTGGTTTGCGCGGCTTGGCTGTTAAGTTCGTATTTTTCGTAGTCCTGCGTCGCGTATTTATTTTTATCTAAGTCCCGCGTCGCGTATTTATTTTTATCTAAGTCCCGCATCGCGCAATGTTTGTTTTTTTTCTAAGTCCCGCGTTGGTCAGCTGCTTGCAGCCTAAGGCGATCCCGCATTTACTAACTGTTTGGTGGATAAGTCCCGCGTGTTTCAATGTGTGATTGGCGCTCCTTTGTGTCTAAGTCCCGCGTGTTTCATTGCCTTCACTGCTCGCTTCGCTTTGCGAGGCTCGCAGGCAATGAGCGCCTTTTGGCGCTCATCGCCTTTTCTGCTGCGAGTTTTAGTGCCTTAACGGCTCGCCTCGCTCATCGCCTAAGTCGTACGCACCACGCAAAGCGTGACGACGTCTGGTAGTTTGACAACTATTATATGTGACTAGCGACTTGCCCGTCAAAAAATGACGGCAATGTGATGTATATGTTTGTGAAGTTGTTTAGTTATTTAAATATATTTTTGACCCTTGTAAGTATTGTGATATGAAGATGTATTTTTGTAAAACGTTGATGTAATGGTTTTTAAAAATGAATTTTGTATCTGAAGAATTGTTCACTTTAATATACATAGAATCCAGAGGAAAGTAAAAAGTAAAAAGACTTTTTGCAACGTGCCGAATTTTAACATGAAGTTTAAAATATATGTAAGGAATAACCTTGAAAGTATATATTTTTAAAATTGAACTTTATTTTTTATGTAACTTTGGAATTTTTGCAAAACATTTGTGTAATTTTGAACATTATAAACAGGAACATAGTAAATACATTTTGTAACATAATTTTGAATTAAAAGTATTAACATTTGAATGTAAAAACAGTTTAACTTTAAATTAATCAGTATTAACATGCAATTTGTATCAGAATAATTGTTAAGTTTAATATACATTGAATGTAGAGGAAGGCATACAGTAAAAACTCTCCTTAAACCGTACGTAATTAAAGTAATTCATTACTGAGCACATAAACTGGCGATAAACATGAATGAAACATTAACATAGTGACTTAACATTTTAACATAATTTTTCATAGAAATGCAAGGCAAGTATTTTGTGAGGCGAATTATCCATAAACATGACTTCCATTAATTATGACTGAATTAAACAACCAATTGTTTTGTATTTTTGAATGTTTTTCCAAAATGTTTGCATGGCTTTAGTTTGTATCCTGCAAAGTTATAGTACTTCATAGTAGACAATGTTTTTAGTAAAAATACGTCCATCTTCTAATAAATCACCTTGACTTTCATTGTTTTCAATGTAAACTTTAATAGCCTGTGGATTTTTGCACCGTGACAACGCAACGTACAATTGACCATGTGCAAAAACTGGTTCTTCCAAGTAAATACCCACAGATTTGAAAGTCTGACCTTGTGATTTATTAATGGTCATGGCAAATGCCATAATAATGGGAAATTGTCTTCTTTGAAGTATAAAAGGGAGACTACTTTCACTTGGTGCTAAATCTATTCTTGGTATGAAAACTCTCTCTCCTTTATGGGTCCCAGTTAAAATTTCAGCATCTATAAAATGGTCCTTTAATTGTTGAACAATTAATCTTGTGCCATTGCATAGGCCTTTTTTGGGGTTCATATTTCGCAGTAACATGATAATTGCACCTTTCTTTAGCTGCAAAATATGTGGTGGCATTCCAGAAGGAGTTAAAGAGTTAATGAATTCAGTTGAAAAGTTTGCCTGACTTTCATTGTCATCAGCAAGTACAGAATCAGCACTGTGATAATTTCTTTGTGGTGCATTAATTTTTTTTAAGATTTCATTATTGAGTATTAATGCATCTTTATTTTTACACGTCAGTATGACTTGGTTGGCAAGCTCAGAATATTCTTCGTTATTTATGCTCCCTTCAAATATAGCCGATATAATATCTTGTTGACAAATCATATGAGGTGGGATCTCTACAGTGTCGTCAGGTAAATGTAGTATTTTTTCTGTTCTTCCTTCTCCAATTTTAATAAGCCAATCATTGAAATCAGTTTGGCCTTCTGATCTCATATTTTGTTGCAGTTGAAGATGGGTAAAATGTTTCCATACTGTACTTGACTTTATACATGTTTCAATAATGTCTGTTCGATTTCCATGTACAACGACAGGTAATGTTTGTCTAAAATCGCCACCCAACAAAATTACCTTTCCACCAAATGGAAAAATATTATCCATGACTTCACGAAGCAAACGGTCAATACATTGGAGGGCATAGCATGACATCATTGTGGCCTCATCTATTATAATTAATTTACATTTCTTCAATTTCTTTGCTTGTAAGGATGTCATGCGAATATCTGACACTGAATTTTCCAAAATAGGCACTGGCAGTTTGAATCCACTATGAACAGTTCTTCCACCTTCTAATAAAAGTGCAGCAATTCCAGTAGTGGCAAACGCCATTGCTATTTGTCCTTGTGCTCGTACTGAACTCATTAATAAATTGTACAAATATGTTTTCCCTGATCCGCCAGGTCCATCAAGATAGAAATAACGCTCTGTCACCATGTCATCATCTATAGCATTTTTAATGGCATGAAATGCTTGCAATTGTAGTGTATTTAAAGTTGCAAGTCTTTCTTGTGTTCTTTCTGCTTGTAGTTGAATGTCATAGTCTTCAAAGTTAATGTCATCTATTAGACCTGGATCAGGCAAATTAAAACTTGCACAACTTAATCCATGAGTTAAAAAGACTTCTTGAATTTCCATTAAGGCTTTTAAGTGTGCAATGGGTTCATTGTATCGTCGCATAAAGTCTTCAGCCATATTACTTTTAAAAGTCTCCCACAAAGCTAATGCATTTGGAGCATTTGAGAAGATACAAATAAAAGCAAATTGTTCTCTCATCTGTCGTGGCATTTGACATTGTGCTGCTTCTTCTAAACATCTTTCCCACTCTGTATCATCAGCGAGTAAGTTTCTATTTCTTGCAGCTAAATGGAAGGATTCATATACAATGTCATTAACAGTTCTTAATTGTTCAAAACTTTGTGCTCCTGGAACATTTAAAAGTAATATCCGTAAGCAAAATCGTTCAACATCTCTTGGACTGACTGTGTAAATTCGTGGAATTATTTTATTGCCTCTGGTTTTTCTTGCTCTCCATAATCCATTCACAAAAACATAGTGATATGGAATTTCAATATATAAGTATTGTGTTGCTTGAGCATCAGTGGAATTTAATGCAAACCATGCAGTTAGTGTAGTGTGACGATCTTCACTTTGGGCCAATGCATTCATTTCATTTCCAGAATGGAAATAGACTAAATGTCGTTGTGGCAAATGTACTGCTAACCTATATACTGCATGTGATCTATCATGCATTTCAAATTTTAAAAGCCGCCACATAGCTTCTGGCGCACTGACATAGCGAGCATCTACATGAGATGCAAGTTCATCATGTACTAACTCACTACTTTCAGGGTTGTCTGCACTTTTGACGACTACAGTAGCTGCATCGTAACCTTTGTAAATATATTTGTAGACATTTAATTGATTTGATGGAAGTGCAGGCTTCTACGTTGATGTGGGCGTTGTACTTCATGAGTAAATGTGGATTGTAGGGTACTACATATCTATTGTCCACTTTTTTTCCACGAATAATGGCACTATCTCCTTCTCTTCTTTTATAAAGTGGATATCCATCACAATTGGCATATGTTTTGTCTCTATAATCTTTGGGAAAATCTTTTGAACATTGATTATTTTCCATACATGGTGATTGTGGATTAAGGTCTCCACAGGGTCCATGAATCATGCGATGAGTAACAATCTCATATAGTCTACCATATAGTTCTGGATCCGGTAGTTCAGCAACTATGATTGCATCCACTTTGGCCGAAGTATCTAATTTATCTTTCTCTTGAAGTATTATGAGAAGATGTGCATGTGGAAGGCCTCTTTTTTGAAATTCAATGGTATATACATAAGCAAGACATTTGCCAAATAACTGATTTATAGTAAAGTCACGTATTAATTCATTTAATTTTATCTTAAAAACTCTGGCTACTAAATCTGGTCGATCTGAAGCACTTTGTCCAAGAAGTAGATTTTGATGAATTTCTGGCCATTGTGGATTACATGTAAATGTCACAAATAAATCGGGTTTTCCAAATTTTGTCACAATAGCCATAGCATCATTGTATCTTTCTCTCATATTTCGAGGAGATCCTTGAAAGGAAGATGGTAAAATGATGGCTTTGCCAGCTGTCATGTCTCTGCTTGTAGCCACGTCAGCAACATAGTCCATGAGTCCACAATATTGTTCTACACGTAGTTTATCTTGTTGATATTTTATAAAGTTTAAATTATTTGCCTCAACTTGCAAATATGAATCAATAATCCATTGTTGTGTTAGTTTTCCACCACATAAAATGGGATTAAAATCATCTCTAATGGCAATTTGAGCAACTTTAAATTCAAGCATAGAAACATTATTTCGGATTCTGGCTTTAGCATTTGGGTAACTGGGAAGGGTTAATTTTGGTTGCCAACCTGCTTCTCCGTGTGGGAAAAAGATGGGATATGTCATTGGATCTAAATTTGGACTTAAGATATTAATATTAATAAATGGTTGGTCCTCATTTCTGGGATATACTCTAATGTCTCTTTGAAATGGTGGTTCTCCTTCATCATTGTGAAAGACCATTGCAACCTCATTTGATGTTGGCAAGTTATAACGACGTTTATCAGTATGTCTGTCTCTTTTAAGCACCATATTAACCTTTGGCATGGGTAATTGATGTCTTTGTGCATGAAGTAGTTGTTCATTTTCTACTTCTGCCAATTTTTTGTAAGCTTTACTGTAGGGATTGTTGTCCATAATGTTATTTAGCTCTATAAAAACACTGGGTAAGCATTTTTTATTTTCTTCCATCTGCATACGTTGGTCAACAGCTTCCATTGTATCTAGGACATATAGTTGAGCGAATTTTCTTTGCTCTCCTTCCTCTGGATGTAAATGTGAAGTCCGATGATAAATTTGTCCTTGGACTTTAAAACAGTAAGGACCATGTCCTGGTACATTAGCAGCCAATGTTGCCCCCATAGATGCAAATGATATGGCACTATTGTAGGATCTTATGTTTGTCTTAAAATTGTTGTAATTTGGAAAAGTAGGTTGAGTCATAATATTTAGTAAATAGGTTGGAAATTGTTTCCTTTGTGGAAGTTTGAACTTTCCTTTTTGACAACAACTAATAAATTGTCCATCTCGAGGTCTCTCCTGTTTAAAATAATAAGCCTCACAAAATTGACATTGAGTAGTCATGTCCCCACAACTATGAACCTCTACTGCTAAAGACTTCATTAAAGGACAATTTGCAACGCATATTGGATGTTGACTTTGATATTCATCAGATGAAAAGTCCTGAAATGTTTCAACAACAGGTTCTAAATGTTTAGTTTTTTTCGTAGCTTTTCTTGGTATATGTTGGACTTGTTCGGTTGAAATGTCCTGTAAGTTTTTAGTAAGAGTTTGTAAATGCTTTTTTTTTGTAGTTGTTTTTTTTGGTCTGTCTTGACTGGTATGTTGTAAAATGTCATCTGATGTTTTAGGAACAGTTTGTAAATGCTTTATTATTTTTTTATTTTTTTTGGTTCTATCTTTCATTTTTGCAGCTGATATTCTTTTATTTGCAAGTCTTTTTCGTTCTTTTTCTCTTCGAATTTCTTTCTCCTCCGGTGTCTGCTGGGCGGCCCATCTCTCTTGTCTTTCTCTAGTTTGACGTCTTTTCTTCTCTTCTTTGGTCTCGTTATCAGCCATATTAATCTGTAAACGGAAACAAATAAATGTAATTGTGTATATTTAAATTTGTAATTCCTGTTAAAGATTATTGTGCACAATTGTTGAAATAAAAGGCAAATCATGAATGTATCATTGATATTTAGTTAAATTTATAATTCCTGTCTTCAGTGGCTCAGAATTTGGGCAATGGAATACTGCTGTAAATAAGCATGTAACATATTTATTTAAAATAATGGTTTTATTTATTAAAAACTTTGTTTGTGGATACATATTTACGACTGCAAAACTTCTTTGCTGAAAAAAAAAGTGATGTGGTTATTGAGCTATGTATTGCATAGTAGCAATTGAAATAAAGTAAGGGAGATAGTAAATTAATTATTTTATTTTTCTGTTGACACGGATGCAACTGAAAGCAGTTTCTTTAGTTTTATACTTTAGTACTTATTATAGTTTACCTTGGTTGAAGTGTGATTTAAATCCGAATGTTTGTTGGTCCTCGTTTCAAAATCGTTGTCCAATGGTGTGGTCCTCTGTTGGAAGTCCTCGCCCGATGGTGTGGTCCTGTGGCGATAGCCCCCGTCCGATATTGTGGTCCTGTAGCGATATCCCTGGTCCGATGTTGTGGTCCGTTGGTGAAAGTCCTCGTCCGATGGTCTGGTCCTGTGTTGAAATTCCTCGTCTGCTGGTCTGGTCCTGTGTTGAAATTCCTCGTCTGCTGGTCTGGTCCGAGTCCTCGTCCGATGGTCCGGTCCTGTGGCAAAAGTCCTCGTCCGATTGTCTTCACGCAGTATCTGTTGTAATGTAAAATAGAAAATGTTGTTTGAGTGAAATGTCTTTTAAATAAGTTAAAAATGTATGAATTAGGCTGTATTGTATCATTTATGGTTATTTTTTTCAAAATTTTTTTTTGTAACTTTCTGTACAATCCCACGACTTTTGTTATTCTTATTTAAGGTTCTTAGTAAGGCTTGTGGGTTGTGATATATTAAATAAGAATATGAATTTATTTTGCTATGTGTTTATGTTAGTTTTTGTACAATCCTGTTTTGTGCGCACCACTTGTGGTATACTTATTTAACCTTTATTGGGATGGTTATAGTTAGTGAAACATGAAATAATATAATTAATGTAGTTTGCTATGTGTTTGTGTTAGTTTTTGACAATCCTGTTTGGTGGGCATCACTTGTGCAAAACTTATTTCTTCTTGATTGTACAGGTTATAGGTTGTTAAACATTAAAGAAGAATGTTAATGTAGTTTCCTATGTGTTTGTGGGATTTTTTGTACAATGCTATTAGGTGCGCAACACTTTTGTTATTCTTATTTTGGCTTCTTTGTAAGGCTTATAGGTTGTTAAACATTTAATAAGAAAATCTGTTTTGTGTGTAGCAGTTTGTGTGTTATTGAATTGCGATTTGGCTAATTGAATTGTGCCCTAAATAAGCACATAGCATATTATTTAAAATAATTTTGTAGTAATTGAAAAACTGTATTTTTGATATTTTTTTATTAAGTAAAACCTTAGTTTTAAGCAATTGTTATGTTGTTATTTAGAGCCCTATTCAATTGGGCAAATTGCAATTGAATGAGGGCCTTTGTGTGTACCATATGTTGCATAGTTTGGCCCTCATTCAATTGCATATTTTACAATGTAATAGTACTCTAAGGCCGTAATTGAATTGCAATGTATAAATTTGAATAGGGTTGTAAATAAGCACATGACATATATTTGTTAAAATAGAGTAAGGGCCTAAAAGTTCTTATTTATAGGCATATTTAATTGTCCAAAATAGCAATTGAATGAGGGCCTTTGGTTACTGCATTTGTTATATTGTGAGCTCCTCATTCAATTGTGTTTTGACCAATGGAATAGAGCTCAATATCAGCACAGAGCATAATTTTTTACGGAATTTTGTATTTAGTGAACTTGTATCCAAAAGGAACGTGTTCACAAAAGAAAAATTTCCTTTAAAAAATATGCTCTGTGCTTATATAGAGCCCTATTGAAATGGGCAAATCACATTTGAGTGAGGCCCTTGGCCATTAAAGATATATAGGTCCTCATTGAATTGCAATTTTGCCAATTGAAGAGGGCTCTATATAATCACATAACATATTTCTTGAGCAAACTTTTTAGTTATTGAAAACCTTGATTGTGGTTAGAAGTTCAGTAACTAAAAAGTTCTGTATAAAAAAATATTATGTGCTTATATAGAGCTCTATTCAATTGAGAAAGTTGCAATTGAATAAGGCTCATGGTTCTTTCTTGTTTATACTTAATACTTTACCTTGATAGAAGTTTTGAATGACAGACGGTGCCTTCCTGGCAATCTTAATCCGCCGGTCTTCTTGTAGTGTCTGTTTGAAAAAGAAAGTGAAATAGTTATTTGTATATTTATAATTTTTCATCTAGCAAAGCATGGCCTTTTGAGCATGTAATGTCTTGTTGTATCTTACCTCTTCAAATTTGTTGGTGTTCTTTAAAAGGGATTGTGCTTCACAGTGCACGGTGCAAATTGTTGAGAGACGCTGTTGATGCAGAGTCTGTTTGAATATTAAAAGAAATAGAAAGATTCAGCTTTATATGATCTATTGAATTGCAGTAAATGAATTCAATTAACCTTATTTTTTGTTGGTGTCTACACACATATGTCACATACATGAAGTGTACGTGTGACATATCAGTATACATGAGTCAAATTTAAATGGTTAAATTAACCTTATTTTTTATTTTTTTCTAACACACATAAATGTGTGTGTGTGAGATGTAACTATAGATGATACACATATATGTGCGTGTGACATATCAGTATACATGAGATATAATGTCATTTAAATGTAGTTGTTTACTGATTTTGTTGTAAGCTAATTTTGTTGCATTGGCAATACACATAAATGTGCGTGTCACATGTCACTATACATTATAGACATATATGTCGGTGTCAGATGTCACTATGAAGGGGCAATACACAGAAATGTGCGTGTCAGATGTCACTATACATTATAGACATATATGTGCGTCTCACATGTCACTATACATTATACACATATACGTGCGTGTCACATGTCACTATGAAGGGGCAATACACAGAAATGTGCGTGTCAGATGTCACTATACATTATACACATATACGTGCGTGTCACATGTCACTATGAAGGGGCAATACACAGAAATGTGCGTGTCAGATGTCACTATACATTATAGACATATACGTGCGTGTCACATGTCACTATGAACGGGCAATACACAGAAATGTGCGTGTCAGATGTCACTATACATTATAGACATATATGTGCGTGTCACATGTGACTATACATTATAGACATATATGTGCGTGTCAGAGGTCACTATACATAAAGCTCAGTTTAATTTTTTTTGTGAGCCTATACACATAAATGTGCAATACATGATGACTACATAAATCCTAGTTTATTTTTTTATTTGTTTGACCTGACCTGATAATAAAATGTAATATATTATAGCTTACCTGTCAGTTGTAATTTGCACAATGTAAAGTAGTAAATTAGTAAAGAATTGTCTTCTCAAATAAGTAACCTTATTTTTTATTTATTTCTAACACACATAAATGTGTGTGTGTGAGATGTAACTATAGATGATACACATATATGTGCGTGTGACATATTAGTATACATGAGATATAATGTCATTTAAATGTAGTTGTTTACTGATTTTGTTGTAAGCTAATTTTGTTGCATTGGCAATACACATAAATGTGCGTGTCACATGTCACTATACATTATAGACATATATGTCGGTGTCAGATGTCACTATGAAGGGGCAATACACAGAAATGTGCGTGTCAGATGTCACTATACATTATAGACATATATGTGCGTCTCACATGTCACTATACATTATACACATATACGTGCGTGTCACATGTCACTATGAAGGGGCAATACACAGAAATGTGCGTGTCAGATGTCAGTATACATGATAGACATATATGTGCGTGTCACATGTGACTATACATTATAGACATATATGTGCGTGTCACATGTGACTATACATTATAGACATATATGTGCGTGTCAGAGGTCACTATACATAAAGCTCAGTTTATTTTTTTTTTGTGAGCCTATACACATAAATGTGCAATACATGATGACTACATAAATCCTAGTTTATTTTTTTATTTGTTTGACCTGACCTGATAATAAAATGTAATATATTATAGCTTACCTGTCAGTTGTAATTTGCACAATGTAAAGTAGTAAATTAGTAAAGAATTGTCTTCTCAAGTAAAAGCAGAAGTCACTCCGTTGATCACCTGAGGAGAAATGTATTTTTTAGTTGGAAATAGGCAGTATTTATAAACTTGTAGAAAGTTCTGGAAAGTGAGACCGTTAGAACGCAATACGCATGCGCTATTTGCGTTCCAGCTTACAATTTGCGTTCCATCCGCCATTTTAGGCGTATTACTGTTCAAAATGGTGTTTAATATGATTGTGATACGTTCCGCATAGTATGTGTTTCATTATTGCGAGTAAGTGTAGTGTAGTTACGTCTGAAGCCTCGTTTTCGTTTTGTTCGTCGGCCATTTTTTCTCTCGCTTAGCGATGGTATTAGTGTCTAAAGTGTTTATTTTGATTTAAATGTAGGTGTAACTTGTTTTTTTGAGGTGCTGGCTGGTTCCTCTTGCTGTAGGTAAGCTTTTTATGTGTTTGTTGTGTGTCTTTGTTAAGTTTTAAATGTTTGTATGTCGGCGTGTTGCGTCCGATGTTTGCGAAGTCGTAATGTGTAGTAACGTGTCTCGTATGGTGTTTGCGTGTGTAGCCTCGTTTTCGTTTTATTCGTCGGCCATTTTTTGTGTCGCTTAACAAAGTATTTAGTGTCTAAACTCTTTTATTTTGAGTGCAATTAAGTTGTAAGTTGCATTTTTGAGGTCCTGGGTGCTTCCTGTTTGTGTAGGTAAGTTTTTTATGTATGTGCTGTGTGTATGTATTGTGTTTGTAATTTTGTAATGTTCGCGAGTTGCGTCCGAGTGTTGCGAGGCCGTAATGTGTGTGAACGTGTGTCGTATGTTGTTTGCGAGTGTCGTAATGTGTGTGAACGTGTGTCGTATGTTGTTTGCGAGTGTCGTAATGTGTTGCGACGTAAATTTTTTTTTGCAAGGGTCGCAGTTGCTGCAACTGAAGACCTCCCTTTGCGAGGTCCTCAGGTGCTGGCATGGAGCGCCTGCGGCGCTCCAAGCCAGCAACTGAGGCCCTCGCTTCGCGAGGGTCCTCAGTTGCTGGCAAGGAGCGCCTTCGGCGCTCCCTGCCAGCAACTGAGAACCTGGCACAGTGCCCTCGCTACGCGCGGCCCGCGACTCGCTGCGCGAGCCGCGGCCCTGCTTGTGTGTGAACGTGTGTCGTATGTTGTTTGCGAGTGTCGTAATGTGTGTGAACGTGTGTCGTATGTTGTTTGCGAGTGTCGTAATGTGTTGCGACGTAAATTTTTTTTTGCAAGGGTCGCAGTTGCTGCAACTGAAGACCTCCCTTTGCGAGGTCCTCAGGTGCTGGCATGGAGCGCCTGCGGCGCTCCAAGCCAGCAACTGAGGCCCTCGCTTCGCGAGGGTCCTCAGTTGCTGGCAAGGAGCGCCTGCGGCGCTCCATGCCAGCAACTGAGGCCCTCGCTTCGCGAGGGTCCTCAGTTGCTGGCAAGGAGCGCCTTCGGCGCTCCCTGCCAGCAACTGAGAACCTGGCACAGTGCCCTCGCTACGCGCGGCCCGCTACGCGCGGCCCGCGACTCGCTGCGCGAGCCGCGGCCCTCGCTACGCCCTCGCTCGCTGCGCAAGCCGCGGCCCTCGCTTCGCGAGGGCCGCGGCTCGCTACGCGAGCCCGCAGCGTTAGCAACAACTCGTACGCTCACAACTATATATGTGATTACAATAAAATATGTTATAAGTAGGAGTCAAAACAAATTTATGTCATACTAATCTAATGATTAGCTTCTATGAGGAGGTAAGTAGAACTGGATTTAGGCAACACCGTTGATGTAATCTGTTTGGACTTTGCAAAGGCTTTTCATACAGTGCCCAATGAGAGACTATAATACAAATTTAAGCATGCAGGAATTGCACTAAATATATGCTCATAGATAGAAAAAAAATGGTTAAAAGATACAAAACAAATGGGATTTGTTTTACATGAAACATACTCAGGTTGGACTAATGTGGTACTCTAGGGTTCAGTACTAAGATCTCTTCTATTTAATGTATTTATTATTTAGAAGTAGGACTGGCAAGTAATGCTTCTATACTTGCTGATGGCACTAAATTGTGGAAGATTATTAGCTCGGACCAGGATGTGCTGTCCCTCCAAATGGATTTGGATACATTAGAAGAACTGGCTGCTATATAGAAAATTAGATATTTTTTTGGGGAAGGAAAAATAAATATGCAATGTAAAATCTAAATAGAACAAATTTAGAGGTATGAGAGATAGGAAAACATTTAAGAGTGCTTGTGGGCAACCACCTATGTAGCAGTGCACAATGTCAGGCAGCAGCAGCAAAGACCAATAATATATTAACATGCATTAAGAGGGATATAGAAGCAAGGGAGTCATGTTTAATTCTGCCACTATATAAATCCCTGGTAAGACCTCATTTGGAATATGGAGCATCATTTTGCGTAACACTTCAAAAAAAAGAGCTAGAAAGCATTCAGATATGGGTAATCAAATGAATTATGGGAATGGAGGGATTACGTGATGAAGAGAGGCTAATCAAATTAGGCTTACTTTCTCTAAGAAAAAAAAAAGTTGCTTACGAGGTGATATGATTATCTTATGCTAATACTTCCAGGGCCGATATAAGGCTGATCAGATTGTGAAACTCACTGCCAAAGGAGGTCGTGACAGCAGATTCAATAGATTACATCAAGCCCTGTTTAAAGTTGTTTTTCCTTTTGTTTTAATTATTAAAAAATAAGGTTAGGATATTTAACTAGAATATTTGCCAGTTTTTTTGAACCAAGGAATAACATTTTTTGTTAATGAGACAATTGTCAGGGTAACCAAATGTTTGTTTTTTTTTGATTGCCTTCTACTGGATCAATTGACAAAATATAAAAATATGAGGATATCTAAACTGGTTGCACTTGATGGACTAACTGCCCTATTAAATTCAAAGCCCGTAGCAGCATTTGCACACCCAGTTTCAGCTGCGTTACGGAGCTATTAAATCGAACCATACCGTGAGTTACGGGCCGTAGACGCAAACCCGTAAACCATTCTTGCGCACGTTGGGTGTGCGGTCGGGAACATGATCAATTAGTCAAACCCGTAGTTACAGACGGAGGCAATGGCAAATTAAATAGTCATCATTACATCACTGAAAAATGGAGGTTAGATTTCAAAGCCTTACGGGCTTCAATTATGAGTTATGATCGGACTTTTATTTATGATTGGATTCCAGAAATAATGCAATATTAATAATCAGAAAATATAATATTCAAGTCCATGCGAGTTCCATTATATGTATTAACACATTGATTGTCGGGATCGATATAACACAGATATTAAACATAAAATAATGTATTTTATATTGCAGGTTTGCAAACTTGAGAATGTTGTGCTATTCATTATACCTAACATCACTTGAGTTTGCGCTTGTGAACAGCAATCTTTAAGTCTGACCACAGATTTTCTATTGGATTGAGGTCTGGGCTTTGACTAGGCCATTCCAACACATTTACATGTTTTCCCTTAAACCACTCAAGTGTTGCTTTAGCAGTGTGTTTGGGATCATTGTCCTGCTGGAAGGTGAACCTCCGTCCTCGCCTCAAATCACGCACAGAGTGGTACAGGGTTTGCTCAAAAATATCCCTGTATTTAGCACCATCCATCTTTCCCTCAACTCTGACCAGTTTCCCAGTCCCGGCTGCTCAAAAACATCCCCACAGCATGATGCTGCCACCACCATGTTTCACTGTGGGGATGGTGTTCTTTGGATGATGTGTTGGGTTTGCGCCTGACATAGCGTTTTCTTTTCAAGAGTTCAATTTTAGTCTCCGCAGACCAGAGCACTTTCCTCCATACATTGTCGGAGTCTCCCACCTGCCTTTTCGCAAACTCAAAATGTGTCAGTAATGGCTTTCTTCCGGCCACTCTGCCATAAAGCCCAACTCTATGGAGTGTACAGAATATTGTCGTCCCATGTCCAGATTAACAAAATATTAAAATTAAGGCTGTAATGTAACAAAATGAGTAAAAGGTCAAGGGGGTGAATACTTTTGCAAGGCACTATATATATATATATATATATATATATATATATATATATATATATATATATATATAATGTCAGTATGTTGAATACTTAGCTAACTTGGCAGTGTAGAGATGTAACAAGCAGATTGCCATATGTTTTACAGATACCATTGTCTCCTCTAGCTGTTGTGCTTGCCTAGACTACATTGTCAGCTACCTCTTCAAGCACATAGCAAAAGAAGGAAAGAAACAGTTGGGACGAAGAGACGTTTCTCAAGATGGTCAACGCCTACTGCACTTCATGCGACAGAACCCTAATGTACTACAACAGGTAAACTATCCTAAAATTGCTTACGATTAAAAACACAAGCATGCTTAGTGGAGGTTCATTTGAAACCCCTAATTGGTGTAAACCATGTCATCCATTTAGTGTAGAAGTTTAAAATAAAAATATTTGTGTGAAAACTTTAAGTCTGACTCTGAGCATAAAAAATGCAATATAGCTAGTTTCTGATTATGAAAAAAAATATTGATGCCTCTGCAGGACCATGGACTGATCTATGATACATTAGGGGTCATGTATGTGTGTGAGAGGGCATTTAGATTTCTGGAGAGCTGTGGTTCCATCCTTTGATGCAAGGGGTCTATTTCTGGGCCAGTGAGGGGGTAGGGTGTTGTCTATTTTAGTCTTATCCTATTCTCTTAACAATGGTTGTCTGTTCCCTCTTTCCTCACACACTCATGATTAGGCTCTGAGGAAGTAATGTAACAAACACAAAATGGATTCCTATACTTATAAACAGATTTTTAAAAAATGTAGATTCCCTACAAATAATTGTTTATGCCCATGAATTACTCAGCCCACAATTTTGTTAGTTTGGTACATACTTGCCAAACTTGTCTTGACAGACTTGTCTTTAACTGTGTTGGTCACTAAATGTAATTCTTTTCTTAGATAAGATTGAAGGAAAACTCATGTCTGTGTTTAGAACAAAATATAATATTTTAGTACAATAGAATATATACAACTTATATTTAAGGTCATGGGGTGCTCAAGACCAGCCTTCAAAGGCCGGTAACATCTTCATTTTGCAGATAAGGGTATCTGTGCTTCAGTACTGCTGGGATGAGACTAGTCAAATTTTTCACTTCTTTGTAATGCACCACTAAAATCCCATATTTACAATTTTATTTTGAAAATCTTAAACTAGTAATATTAAAAATATGTTTGAAAGTGTAATGTTTTAATTTGTCGAAGCTATTGCTTTGTTTTCTTGTCTGCTTTCTCATTGAGGTAGGCTAATAATGTTGATAAAGCAGGTAAGCAAATCATTAAATGAGTTTATAAATTATACAATTTTATGTTGGGGGAAAAACATTTTTTTAAAGAGCACACTAAATATAGATAGTGTATATATATATTAGTTAAAAGACCACTGTAATTGAAAAAAAAGATATGTAACAAACTAACAACTTTAGCAACTGTGTAAACCACGGACCATGTGCAAAATAGATTTTTGGGGGGAGATTTTTTTTTAAAGTAACCCATTTTTTGTGTGTTCCTGAGAGGTGGGGGTTCAGTATAGGGAAGGATATCGGATGAGGGAGAATTATGTAGTTTTTTTTTAGATAATTGGATCAAACTGATATTAACACCACACCCCTTCCCCTGCTCAGAAGCAGAAAGTATACATAATTAGGTGCATCCACAGCTCTTCACAAATGTAAATGCCTCTCTCACACACAAAACTTCCACCAGTGTATCATGGATGTCTCCATGGTCCAACAGAGGCTTCACGTAAAAGTGTCTAATTACAATTTGGCTTAATGATTTTATCTTGACTTATTTATGTTCTTTGTCACACACAAAGTTTTCAAACATGTATATTGTACAGTGGCCATTTAAGTAAGCTTATCTAAAAGCATAATGTTTTATGGGTCATCAACACCTGGATCCCATCAGTTTGCTTCAATTTTATCAGAGCACAATAATTGTTTGGTCTCTTCTGTCCTATATTATTTTGCTCTCTTTTGGCCTATATTACTTTGCTCTCTATGATGATATCAATGATTTATTTTATCAGCCCTATGTTCCTTCTGATTTGCAAAGCCTTGTATGCAGGAAACAAAATCTGTTGTAAAATCACAAGTTGTAGTTGCTCAAGATCGCTTTTGAAGAACTGATTGCATTAATTAGCCCTTGAAAAAGTAATTATTAATGCTAACTTAAGGTAGCTTTAAAGATATAATTTCTGCTTTTGTGTGAATGATCACATCAACATTTCCCAAATTGTGGAACCCATGGGTTCCATCTTGAGTGACTAGGATACCGTCAAGACAATTTCTCCAAATGGTTTCTCTGTATGTAAAGCTTTGTGATTTTGAAATGGTCCTAGAGAGAGTTCATAAGGTCCTAGTAACATGTGGGGGTCCCGCAATTGGATTTGGGAACTTCCTAATGGTTTTTAGACTCTAGTGAACCATTTTTTTGGTAAGTGATGAGCTATGGGGTTCCATAAAACCTAATGTAGGGTCTTGGGCTCCATCACAACTTTTAGCTTATAAAAAAAGAGGATGGAATTAATTTGACAGACATTGGTGTAATGTAATTGTATGTTTTAAATATATTTATGTTACATATAATTTATAGAATAACCAGTACCTGGAATGTTTAAATTAAATTAATCAAATCGTTTTTCACTAGAATATTATTTCATAACTAATGAACTTGTAAAAATAGATACATAATATTAAAATGTATTTAATATTTACCATTCAAAAATGACAAATTAAATTTCAAAAAGTTGCTTTGCAGTGTTTTTTTTAATGTTATTATGTTGTTTCAACAATTATATAATTCATACAAATGTGCACTATTAGGCCCTCATTCAATTGCGATTTGGCCAATTGAATAGGGCTCTAAATAAGCACATAGCATATTTTTTTTAAATAAGTTTTTAGTTAGTGAAAACCTTGCTTTTGGATAGGTGCTTACTAACTAAAACTTATTTAAAAAAATATGTTATGTGCTTATTTAGAGCCCTATTCAATTGGCCAAATTGCAATTGAATGAGGGCCTTAGTCTGTGTGTATTATTATTTATTCATATGCATTATCAGAGTTGTAGAATAATGTATAGTATGTACACCACAATATGATTTTATGGCTTTAGATATAAAGACATCTGACCTTCACCTAGTCCTTATATGTCCTAACAGCAGATAAATCTTATGTCACAAAGTCACTAAATTACTATTAATTCATATTTTTTTAAATTGTAAGAAAGAAGTAGACAATATCAAAATATGTATAACTGTATTTCTCGTGTGCTTCCCTAGAATTTGTACGTTAAGATATTATTGGCAAAAAAAAAATGTCACTGACTAATCTCATGTCATGTAATATAACAAAAATAATAACTGATAATATCTTTATAGAAATTATGACATGTAATGATATATATTTCTATAGCACTAGATATCAGTGAATGAACTGTTTTGCTATGTGAATTGACATTTTAAGATTAATCTATGTAATATGGAAATTTCCAGTCCAAGGAGGATTGACAAACTGTGTAATTGTTCATGTGTCACTGGAAGACTGAAAAGAAAAGAGAAAATAGAATAGGGAATTTAAAAAAAAATGTATTCACATTTTACAGCAGCGTATTTTTTTGTCGGGTCGGTGTTAGTTTGTTGTTTCTTTCTGACAGCAGATAGAAGACCACATTGCACATAGATATAATCATATATGTGTGATTGCCTGTCATCCTCATTAATCCGCAGCAAGCTGATCACTTCCCCCAAGTTACATCAATAGCCGACTTTCCCCAGGAACCTCATAGCAAGCCACTCAGTCATTAGTACTTGGCTTATTGGGGATAATTAGTTAGCAAAAGATTCAGACAGAATGTAATTAATTTTTTCTGTTCTGTTGTCAGTTTATTTCAAATGGATGTCAAAGCATACACTAAAGTAGGTAAAATTTAAAGGCATATTTAAGATTCACGGATTATGAATGCATCTGATTGAGGAGAATCAGTAGTGTAAAAAAATATTTTTTTTGCATGAAAAAATACCTAAAATACATTATTATACTGACCCTAATAATTGCCAAATCTCCTGGGTTTACAAGCAGTTGATTTTCAGAGTTAACACCCCTGCATGTCCCTGCTAAAATTAGCATAACATTTATAATTTGTTTTGGCCAATCACAGGCAGCTAATACATTCTATCAATCTGTGATGCAGTTTGTGCAGTAAGGCATCATGGGATGTGTAGTCCCTGCACACAGAAGCAACCAGGAGCACAGACATTGCTCTGTAGATCTCTGCACTGTGTTGCTGTTGGCTTGAAGGTTTAAAAACCATACCCAGATGCAGTATTTCTATTAGTAGGTACACTGTCCCTATGTAAGCAGTTCTGGGGGTGTGGAAAACTAGATTTATTTTTAAATAAAATAAATTTGTATGTGTATAGATTGATTCAATTTAATGTGTGTTTCTGATATAAGCAGCAGGTATTAGATTATAGAGAGGAAAAACAGAGAAACTTCTATATCCCTTTAAATATTATACATTTATTTGCAAAGAAAGTATAAAATGCATACATCAGCATGTCATCTCTTGAGTTACTAAAAAAAATGTGCAATATAAATGTTGACACCAACAAAAAAATGTGGTAGAGGCAGTTACCGATTTTTATTTTCCAATTTGACTGAAAAGCCATTTTTTATTTTCCTGGGATCCATGATCTCTTCAGATGGTTACTGCAGCCAGGAAAATAAAAGACTTTTGCTTCTTGGGAGGAAAGCAATTGCAAGTCTGGACAAGCTAGTAAAAATATAACATTATCAACAAAAGTCTGCATAGTTAGAACAATGGTATTCCCAGTAGTAAGATACTGATGTGAGAGTTGGACCATAAAGAAGTCTGAGCGCCGTTGAATGTTGTGTTGGAGAAAACTACTTAGAGTCCCTTGGAGCCAATAAATCAGTACTTTAGGTAATAAAAACAAAATGTTCACTGGAAGGTATGATCATGAGGCAGAAGCTTAACTATTTTGGCCATATCATGAGACTAAAGAAGACTCGGATGCTGGGGAAGTTTGAAGGCATCCAAAGAAGGGAGAGGCAGAGATGGATAGATGAGGTCACTATAGCAATGAATGTGAGCTTAATGGAGCTCAGAGGCAGTGGCTGACAGATGTACCTTCTGCAATCCATAGAGTCACAGAGAATCGGACACAACTAAACAACACCATCATCCCCATTTCTGTAAGAATGTATAAAATGCATACCTCAGCACATCATTTCTTGTATTACTAAAAAAATAACGTGCAATACCAAAAAATGAAGAAAACATCAAATAAGGAACATTAATTTAATGCCAGGGTATAATAATACTTATTAAATCTTTTATTCACTGCCTGCTGTGATACCAGCTACATGTTTACCTTTATACTATACTTTTTTTTTTTCCATTTAAAAATATGTAGCACTTTATTTATTTAAAGGCATTTCTCTTAAAAAAGATAAACTGCAATTGCTCTTTTATTGCACCGTTGTTGGTAGTTATATTAACAGCAATCTCTGCGATACAATATCTGAGCATTTATTCCGGTGTATTGTTTTATCATAACATGAATGATACTTTGTAATCCTTCATTTTTATAGCATATGACTAAGCAGTGATATATCTTTATTAACCTCATTACCAGAGGAATACGCAGTATTTATTTTGAATGCAGGCTTTTAGATATTGTTTTAAATATTAATGAATGGTCTCTGGTAGTCAGCATAAATATGATTTGCATTAGCGCTAGTCATATTCATTGAGTGCCTCTGATGTCAGCTATTCAGTATAGTGCTGTGTGACATCATCTCCCGAGGTCACGGACAATCTTGACCTTTCTTCTCGTGCATAGTTTTTTCTGTAGTCTCAAAAGCTCTTTTGAATTGATTTGAAATTTTGACTCTTCCCTTTATGAGGCAGTAAAATTGATAATTATTCAGATGGGAACTGAGTGCTGAGTGAAAAATCAATTCTACCCGCTCTCTGCTGCGTATAAAATTACTTGCGAGTCTGCTGGTCT
>CM050167.1:73035558-73038058 GCA_027410445.1 Discoglossus pictus
AAATCGTGCAAAATTATCTCACTTTTATGTACACCTAATCAGTGCATATGAAGTATTTCAATGGCATTTTATTTTGTGGACATGGAAAGTAGAATATGCAGATTTTTAAATTCAACATTTTCAGTAATAAGCATGTTTATGAGATACACATGTTGGCCTCCAAGTTTCATAAGAAGAGCTTCCAAAAAGAACCTTCCCTTGCCCATTCTACATTTCCACTTGCAATATATTAGTAGAAGTATATTTGCAAGTGAGGATCATATATGTGGATGGACTGTGTTTTTTTACAGCACATTATAAGAGAAACTAATTTCTTTTTAGCAATGGTGAATTTTGAGATAGGTGTTGGAGGTTGAATTCAAAGATATGGCTAGTTTGAGTCTAAAAATAGGGGCAGAACGAGAAAAGTCCTGAAAGTGGGAATGAGAGGAGATAAGAGGGGAGGAAAGTAGACAGTCATTAAAGATATGGCTATGGCTAGACAGTTATCAAAGTTATGGCTAGTTTGAGGATTTCGGTAGACAAGGGTAATTCCATGAAAGAGGTCTTGGTAAAACTCATCATAGTTAGAGAGGGAACATTTTTTACTACTGGTGAAGAAAACAGGGTTGACAGAGACGAAGAGGAGGAAATGTGGTGTTTTGAGGAAAAGAACATAATATTGTATGTTTTGTAGGATTTGATGAGAAGTCAGTCATTGAACCTCAGCAGGAGAAATGATCACCGATCTGAAAATAAATATTTAGTAAACGAGAAGCATAAAAAGGTGGAAAATAAGAACATACATAAGTTATTGTAGTAAACAAGTGACACATAATGGGGATAGGGGAAAAGGTCTGCATTGGCTATACTTCTCATAAATCTGGATAAAATGTTATTTGGGACGTGACTAATCAGAGGTGGTACCAAAGCAGTGGTTTGTTTTTTATTCTTTGTGTTTCTGTGTTGAGATTTGTGAGGTAGAAAATAAACATTTTGTCCAGATTTTTATATAAATATGAGTCATTCCATATTTTAAAGCTCTTTTCTTTGGTTCCTTTTGTTAAACTTCCAGTTTAGTAATAAGATGTGAAATTAGTCCATATATAATAAAGAAGTAATGTAGATTTCTGAAAAGTAAGCTTTTAGGGATATAGAAGTAAATCCATAAGTTTGATGGTGGAATGATTAAATAGGCAAAGAGGGATATAGTAGGTGAAAGACATGATAAAATAGGTAATTTTAGTAGAGGTAAAAGTGTTGCATCTTAGGAAACAGAAGAAAATCATTTGAGAGAGCATATAATTAATAAATAAATTAAAAGCAAATACATTTAGAAGTTTGTGAAGATGCAAGGAAGTAGAGTCACAATGTCAAATGACAGATAAAGATCAATGCAGACCTTTTCTTTCTTGAGACAAAGGAAAATGGTGAGTTTCAGTAGGTGGAAATTAATCTCTTCAGTGGTATTTCAAGGACTGAATTTAATAAGCAAAGCAAATGGCTAGAGAACTTTAACCATGACCAATGGCCTAGAAGGCTAAAGTATATTATTATTATTTATTTGAAACACGTCAACATATTCCTTAGCGCTATACAGGGTTAAGTACATAGCAAAATACAATATTTAACACATGGCCAAAGAGTTGCCCTGGCAGCACGAGAAAAGTCAAGAAGGTGAGACGAGATAAGAGGGGAGGAAAGAAGACAGTCATTAGCAGAGCGAAGAGGGTGGTTTGGGGAGTATTTTGAGACCAGAGCAGAGATATAAGGGGTTGTACTCTTGCTGAGGGCTTTATTTATTATTGTCATTATTTTAAATTTTATTATGGAGGTTATGGTAGCCAGTGGAGTTGACTGACAGAGAGGTACTGCAGACATTGAATGTTAAGTTTGGTAGATGAGCAACAGAGACGTTCATTATGGACTGGAGTGGCAAGATATGATGAGATAGTGGATTAAGATCAGATAGTGACGTATTATGAAGATATTTTTAGGTGAAAATGGCAACATTTAGTTATTGATTGTATGTGAGGAAAGAAAGAGATGGCAAGGTCCATAAGTGTGATAAGGCAGAATTTTTGTTATGGTCAAAAACATTAATAGAAAAACAGATAATAAAAAAAGGAATGGGAGGCCATCACTAGATGAACTATATTCTAGATTGTAAAATCAATGAAATTGTGTGGGTGCAATGCGGAGTAGTTTATGGTAAGCAAGTGCTAAGGAGTAAATGAGTCTAAATCAGGGTCATATACTAGCACTACATGTTTAAACTAACCTCTATTCACTGTCAAACGCTTACTTTGCCGTAATAAAAAATTAAAGCTAATGAAAAACATTTATTTTTTTCTGAGCGTAATATCTTCAAAAGATAAAAAGGAATATACCTGCTATTAGCTTGTACAAATTGTTTTCAATATTTGCTATTCTATCCATAGGTTACAGTAAAAAAAAAAAAAAAAAAGGGATCATATGTACAGACACGTTTCTCAACTGTATTTCTGAGAAATCTGAGCAG
>CM050167.1:73040558-73128058 GCA_027410445.1 Discoglossus pictus
CCCCCTCTTCCCCACTCTCCCTCCCCTCTTCCCCACTCTCCCTCTGTGCCTCTACCCCCCCTCTTCCCCACTCTTTCATCTGCTCTCGGCCCGCGCTGCGCGCAGCAGTTTATAATTGTCTAACTGCGATTCGTCTGAAGCGTGACGACGAATCGCAGTTAGACAATTATAATATGTGATATATATATCTATATATATCTATAAATATCTCTATATATATATTTATATATATATATATATATATATATATATATATATATATATATATATATATATATATATATATAATATCTATATTGAGAAACATTCCACAACAAGAAAGAAGAGACTATTGTGTTGATACCTTAAATAGGTGTATTTAGCTTCAAAGGGACAGGTGTGCAAGTGTTAAGACTGATTCAAGGCATGGTCCAAGTTCATGCAGGATTCAGTCAACAAAAAACATGGTAAATGGCACGCAGTGATTATTTTCACGAAATAGTTTTTATTCTCCTTAAACAGAAGATATTTTCTATTACTTAAATTCCAGTCTATTTTTATACACAGAAGTACATTCTTTGACCTGTACCATATTAATGGGTCACTGTATTCCAGAACTTTCTATAAGGCTTTTAAAAAAGATTGTGTTTTAAACATTACAAATGGGTTGTTTTTGTGTGAAAAGTAAGTAGTTAACCATGTAGAAAAAAACACATTAAAGTGAGCCAGGATGGTATTGTTTTCTCCTCCTCTGTCTTGACATGTAAGGAATAGAAGGACAGTGAATCTCTGAACTGCAGCAACCTTGCACTTTTATCACCAGTATTTTTAATGTAATGCAAAATTAGATAACACTGATAAAGGGCTCTCCGCAAATTCCTGTTTACACCGTCTCTCAAGTGTCTTTCAATTAACTGCTAAGGTTTGTGAATCCCATTCCCAAAAAAAAAACTTTAAACTAGGTTATTTTATCCTTCTTGATGTAATTGTCATATAAAATCTGCACTTTAGTTACTTCGAAAAAGCCCAGAGACTAACCCGTTGATTAATCACCTGATTTAATTCCGATTTAATATTTGGTTGTTGGTCACAATGAAACATAGATATGAGTGATATGTTTTGGAGATATCAACACAAAATATTATAATTTTTCCATCTAAATAGATACCATTAATATGAGGATACCCTTATTACGAATAAAACAGTTATTGTATTATATATGATTTTGTTTTATTATTGTAATTATAAGATGGATAAGAATAAAAAGTGTGTTTTTTTTCTAAATGCACTTGTCAATAATGTTATAGTTTTGTATTTTGTATCAGTTTTATAAATTTAGTAAATGTAATTACTACTTCTCATAAACGCTTGTATGTTATCTGCAATATTCAAATTTATTTGGTTTTCTGGGACTTTATTTTAAAGCTTTCAATTTTCATTTTTCTGGGACTTGATTTTGAAAATTTTAGTTAAATTAGCTTAAAATTAATTTTGACCAATCACAAACAGCTTTAACATTGTTTCAATGTCTGGAAAGTTAGTCTGTACAGCAAAACATCATGTATAGTCTTTTCTTCACCTCCACAAAGAAGCAAGGAGGAGCTTAGACGTTGCTGATGTGGATTACTGCATTTTGGTGCTGTTGGTTGGTTGGTTAGGATTAAAGAACGTACCTGAATGCAGTGTTTCTATTGGTAGGTACCAGATATAGGCACCTCTGTGGGTGTGTAAACATTTTTTTTTTAAATAAAATAAATCTGTATGTGTATAAAATGAATAACTGCAATACATGTTCCTGATATAAGCAGTGTGTGTTAGATTAGAAAGAGTTAAAAGCCATTTATACATACTCCTCCACCATTAACTTCACCTGCATTTACACACTTAAGAAATACATAACTTAATTGCCCTTTTTTTTTGCCTTATAAAAATGGTATATTTGGACCATATTTATTAAAAGAAAAGTTATTTATGTGAAACGTGATTTCAATTTTGAGTTGAATGAACATGTTTCTGTGGCAGTTTATAGTCAAGCAGTACGTGTATCAAATAAAGAAAATGATTACACAATAATGTACATTTGGTATTATGGTATAACACTGAAAGATAGCATGGGTGTCTTGAAATCTATTAAGTTAGAGAGAGCATAAAAAAAAAAAAGAATGATAAAACGCTCAAGCTTTGTTTCTGGTTGGCTATCTTTATCACAATCTTGGAATAAAATAGTGCATTTGTGTGTACATTTCCATATCTGAAAACAGATTTTCCAGCTTTAAATCTCAAGTAATAAAATCCTTGTATGGCACTCTGGGAAACTGGGCAGGGACATGCAAATGAGCTAAAATACATTAATAGTTCTAAAAACAGATTTTCAGCAAGACACAGGAGGAGATGCATGAACAAGGAAACCAAATGCATTCACTGTTTGTTTTTGGGTTTTTTTTGGGGGGGGGGGGGGGTTAGCTTTTGAGCTGCAAAATTAGTCTCCTGTATTATTTTTAAACATGCAAATGTGTATACAAATGTACTATTTTGCTGCTGTATTCTGTAAAGTGAAGGGCTTCTATCACTCTTTTGCCCACTATATGATAAGTTAATTTCAGATTCTTGTGAGATTCTTTTTGAGTAAAACATGAACATAAAGTATTTGGAAAGTGGTCATACATTTTTGTACTGCAATATAATCCAGCCCTGTGTTAGCTCAGCAGCCTAGCCTTTTTATTTGAGCCACTTTGACTTGCTATCGAAGTTACCTTAGGCCTGGCTAATGTAACATCTGCAGCACTTAATGCGTTGTTGTTGTTGTTGTTCAATCCTTCAGTTGTGTCCAATTATCGGTGACCAAATGAAAGCAGCACACCGGAAAAGTGGACATATGGTTTTCTTGGCAAATATACTGGAATTGGTTACCAAATCTTTCTCCAGTGGACCGTGATTTTGTATGACCTTTCTGCTATGACCTGCACATCTTAGGTTAGCGGACATGGTATATTTCACAGCTACATTGAGGTACACAAGCCCATCACCACAACAAGGTAACGATCCAGAAAGGGACCCCAATGCATATATGTGACCTATACATATACCAGTACTGAAGGCTGACTACAGTAAGTCCCCAACTGACATTTCATTTTTTTATTTCAACGTATAATATTTTATATTTACACTGATTCATTCCAAATGCAGAATACTGAGCAAGTACTTCTATAAAGCAGACACAACCCACTGCCATCAACATGTAAAATCTGTTCCACAAACAATTGATTAGCACTGCAAATATAGGGTTTTATTACAGTTCTGTTCGCTGCATGCATATGTCCATAAATACATTATTAAATTTACATGTTTTTTCAACTTACACTGTTACTTTTGCAACCAATTCATAGTGTAAGTAGGGGACTTGACTGTCTATTGTCGCAAAACAAGAATTGTGGTGAAAGACTGTGCAATCATTATTACAAGAGTCCATATATGATTAGTGCATGATACATTAAAGGCAGTGTTATTATATGTAAATATGCAGCAGTAGGGGCCGCCATTGTTTCTTTTTCTACAATGTAGAGAAGATTTTATCTGCTTCATCTGTAATGTGACATTCCTTTGAGCCAGTGTGTTCAATACGGAAATCTCGCTTGTTTAGACATCCCTTTTGAGAAAGCAGTTCAAACCGTTATTATACATATATTTATTTAAATATTCAATACACTGGCTCCCTAACTAACCTGCCTGGCTCCTTAGTTTCTGATAAATGTGTCAACCCCTGGACTATAGTAATCCTTCATTATAAATACTCTTGTTTACTATGTGCATGAAAGGATACTATTAGTATTTGCTTTTTGCACTGGAATCTGGCTTAGAGATACAATTAGGATTGTTTTCTGAATATATTTGACATTTTCTCTCTTCTATATATCTTGTTTGATATTTGGGTTGATTATTATTTACATAAATACATAGGGCCTCATTCAAATGCGATTTAGACAATTGAATAGGGCTCTATATAAGCACAGAGCATATATTTTTACAGAAGTTTTTAGTCTTCACCAACTAAAAACTGCTGTAAAAAAAAATATGCTCTGTGCTTATATAGAGTCCTATTCATTTGTGCAAATCGCATTTGAATGAGGCACATAGTAATTAAGGTTGAAAAAATACTTTACTCCATCAAGTTCAACCTTTTTAGATCTCTCTGATCTGCAGTATGCGGATTAGATGTTAGGGAAGGCAAACAACTCCCTCTCTGATTATCCAGGATAACCCTGAATGCCCTTTTTTACTCACAAATATATCCAACCCCCTTTGAAAAGTTATCTATTGAATCTATCACCACCTCCTTTAATAGAGAATTTTCTTTCTTTAAGGTGGAATCTTTTTACTTCTCACCTCAAAGGATGTCCTCCTGTCAGTTGAAATCTCTTGGCATAAAAAGTTCACTTGACAAATATTTATACTGACCCAGGATGTATTTATATAATGCAGAAGTGTCCAAACTCAGTCCTGGAGGGCCGCACACAGGCCTGGATTTGAGGATTTCCTTTCTGTGCACGGGTGAGTCAATCAGGATGACTGAAGAAGCAATTGTCTCACCTGCTTGCAGCAGGGATATCCACAAATCCAGGCCTGGGTGCGGCCCTCCAGGACCGAGTTTGGACACCCCTGATATAAGTTAATCATATCTCCTCGTAGACACATTTTTTCTAGAGAAAATAAGTTTAATTTGGTTAGTTTTTCTTCATAGCTTAGCCCCTCCATTCCCCTTATTAGTTTTTGAGCCCTTCTCTGTGCTTTTTCCAGCTGTAAAATGTCCTTTTTATGTAGTGGTACCCTAAATGGTACTCCATATTCCAAAGAGGGCATACTTCCCTGGCTTCTTTAGAATTAACATACTGGAACCTCTATATTCATCATTAATTTGTTACTGATGGATGGATGGATACTGAATCAGATGAATATAGAATCTATTTTGTCCATAGGAAGTTAACTAAAATGGGAATAATCCATTCCCAGCCTGAATCGGAGACATAAATAAATAAAAATGTAACTATAACTTTCCCTTTACTGAGCAGCGATGATGGCAAAAGCTGAAGATGGAGAGTCGCCTTCCATTAAAACATCAGGTAACTCAAATTCTGGTGGTGGATGTCTGTCTTTGTCCCAATCCCGACAATTCACTAGCACTCAATTTAGAAAAGAACTTGTCCAATGTTGTCTGTCTTTGTGACTATCATTGGATTTTGGGATGAATATAGTAGCATTTTTTTTGTCTAAACATGTGACTATTATTGGATTTGTTTCAAATAAGGGCTGATGAATACAGAGGTTCACTGTATGGTGCATGGTGTGGAGAGTCATCTGAGAATAAACACTTTAATATATGTCTATTAATAGGGGGTAGCATCATTTAACAAAATAATCTTAAACTAATTCTTTGTTGTATTTCTAATAAACTGTGAACTTGTCAATCAAGTGAAGCAACTATTAATCTTCTGCCGCACACAATAAATTTGTCTTGCTGAATAGACACTTCTGTATAGCACATTAGGATATTCATGCAAGAACCTAAACAAGAGGAGGATCTGAGCTGCTCGAGGTGTCCCAGTCATATCCCAAGGCTAGGCAGCTGCTAGATACATGCTTTTGTTTATCCCTTGCTGGTTTATGTAGCCTTTAGGCCAGCATAGAAACAATTGCCACTATCAGGTCAGCTGCTGGTCATAAGCAAAGAAAGAAAAGACACTGCGTTAAGATCCACCAGCCAATAATCTTAGTGCAGCTGGCACCTGCTACTGGTGCACAGCAGGAGGGTTAAAGGTCAAAGAGGCAGTTGTTCCAAATTCACTGATGGCTTAAAGGGGCATGTCGATTAATCTGCTTTATTAACTTTTGTTTATTAGGTAACAATTGCAGGGATTAATACCATGCCATTGTGAATCCATCAGATCTCCCCATCTACTTGACAATAGCGCGCGGAATGAATATTAAGTGGCGAGCACTTCAGAGTTATTTAGGCAACATGAAGATGTCTTTATTTTATGCTCTGCAATAATATTATGTTAACATGTCTATACAGAAAGTGTCGCTGAACGGAATAACGCATTGGAAACTTATGGAATATACAGGAAATGGGTCATTTTTGTTTGTTTATTTGGATGTTGTTTGATTTGTGGGGTTTTCTGAATATGAATATGCATTGTGTTAAGCATGTGTATATATATATATATATATATATATATATATATATATATAAGGGTATATATAGTTGCTTCGGACTTGAAAAAGAGAGGTGTGTTTATGTATATGTGTATATATATATATATATATATATAGATAGATATATATATATATATAGATATATATATAGATATACAGTGTTATTCCTGTCATAATAACCTGAGGGAACATTTTTAATAGTGGTGTTATTTTTCAATACCAATAATGATTTCCATTTTCATGTTAAGTTTATTCTAAATAGAGTGTTAAGCACTCAGGACATTTTTCACTTACTTATTGTTGCTTTTATATATATATATATATATATATATATATATATATATATATATATATATATATAGTTGAATAATCAGTATTACAGTGAATAGTGATACCTTTTTTATTGGACAAATGTATTCATAATAAAGCGACTAGCTTTCGAGAGATAATGCCTCTCTTTATCAAGTCAGAAAGCTTGTCGCTTTATTATGAATACGTTTGTCCAATAAAAAAGGTATCACTATTCACTGTAATACTCTGATTATTCAACTGGATTACTGAACATTCACGGCTACCTCACTCTTCATATATATATATATATATATATATATATATATATATATATATATATAGGAACTAGACAGGCTGTTAAGTAAGCATAAGAAAAAGATTTATATTTAAGTAGTGTATATAAGCACCCATGCAGAACAAGTTTAAATAGATAAACCTATGGTGTCTATATTAAATAATTACAGTTTTATGCAATATATCTGCTGGGAATAAGGGTTAAACCTGTAATAATATAACAAAAATAAAGGCTTATGTGATGGATGCAGAGGAAGGTCAACATTTTGTTAGATAGTATATATCAGTAAACGTATACTGCTTCATTTTGTATTGTTTTAAGACTCTGTATATTCTAATATAATAAATCTGCATATTTTATAATTGTAGACTGGCAACAATCATTGGAGAAAACTACAGTATATATAATAGTAAAAATATTATTATTTAATTTGTTGTGGTGCTTTTTATTTTTGAGAGAGATCTATATATATATATATATATATATATATACATATATATATACATATATATATATATATATATATATATATATATATATATATATATATACATTATAGCCATAGGCATATTTAGGTTTTATGCTGCTTTAGGACCACTCAGGTTTGTAACCCCCGTCCTTGTTACTCCTTCTTTCCCTTTGCTTTGCTGTTATCCTAAGATCGGCAAAAACATGTATATGAACGTGTATGCGTTCTTATGTATATCAGAAATGTCTGCTACACGTCACAGTGTTTTGTGCATATTGACACACTTTTCCATAACACTGTATTGGCAATTTGAGGTGAGGTGTTGCCTCCTTGAAAATGTACTACCCTAGACCTGGGCCTCATAGGCCCAGGCAGAAACATACCACTGATAACAGATTGATAAAGGAGTATGTCTTCTGGTGTGATTTATTTGCAAAGTTGACTATAGCATATCATACTTTTTATAGGGTCGATAAATCATTCTTCATATATACAATAGTTGAGAAGACATGTTTGGGGGTTTGCAGGGTCTCTATCGTGTGTAAGCGTTTCTGTTAGATCACTAAAAAAAAAATATGACTTATTGCAACCGACTTGCTCTTCTTCAGGGCTACAATGAGAATAATACAATATTTCGGCAAACAATACAGATAATCTCACGTTAATTGAACTCCAACATTGTCTGTCATGCCTTTTAAATGAGCTGGTTTAAAAACAGAAATGCTGTTTAAGCTTTCAGTGAACAGTACATGCTGTAAGATTTAATACCATTTTATTCTGAAGAGAATACTTTTTAAACTCTTTAAGGACCTCCTTTTAGTGTGTCAAGTGAAGCCAATCAATTACAGGTGGTATATGATTTCTCCATACAGAAGTAGGTGGTGAAACTATTGCACAAGCAGTCTGCACAGGGATTACTGGTCATTATTTACTCTTTCTTTAATAAACCAAAATGAAGCCTCTTAAAATGAGCTCTATAGTCCTCCATTGTCACATATATTCCTTTGAGGGGCTACTCTTGAAAACAGGTAACATGTAAAAAAAAAAAATACAGACTCCATTATATTATTTTTTTATATGCAATTATGCTGCAAAATAATGGCATTTTGGGTTCTATTGAGCAACAGTGGAAATGTGGAGGTAAAACTACCTGTGCTTTCATCAGGATAAATAGAAAGTTCATAGGTTTACAAGAAAACACAGAATCAGTAAAGAATAATTGCCTATAATGTGTGAGGGTTGTGTTTATTTTATATTTTATGTATGGACTTTCTGAAAATATTTTTGCCACTTATCAAGTTAAGGGATCTTTCCTTTTTCGTGCCTGGCAGCGGTAGTTGCTCCCCGAGACGTACTCACTATAAGAACAAACTGAAGTATTAGATTTAGGGGTTATGGTTTAGGGTTAGGGTAGTATCAAATGATAAGTTTTACATAGTAAAATAGTAATGCACACAGCCCGCCACTACTTTACTAGGATCTATGCTGTTATGGGCCCTCATTCAATTGCGATTTGGCCAATTGAATAGGGCTCTAAATAAGCATATAACATATTTTTTTTAAATATGTTTTTAGTTAGGGAAAACCTTGCTTTTAGATAGATGTTTACTAACTAAAAACTTCTTAAAAAAAATGTTATGTGCTTATTTAGACCCCTATTCAATTGGCCAAATTGCAATTGAATGAGGGCCATGGTGTCCAGACAGGTCAGCTGCTGCAGTGCGGCCTCCAACCGCTAGATGGCGCTGGCGATATGTGAGAGAAGTTCTAAGCTTATAACGTTAGCCTCACCCTTGAACTAAGCCTCACCCTAACCACAACTCTTAACAGTTTACCTAAGCCTTGACTCTATGATATGGCACCAGAACATCGGCAGCGCCATCTAGCGGAAGCTCACCTCCACTGCTGCTGCCTTGTGCTGCACTACCATAAGAGAATGTAAAACTTATGTAAACTTATGTAAAACGTATCTGCCACTACCCTAATCCTAACGCTAACCCTAAGAAATTGAACAAAGTCTTGTAGCGCTACCTACTGGCTGCTACATGCCACTGCTGGCAGGCATGAAACAGGAATGGACCAAGTTAAGTATTCAGAAGAGCATATAAAAAAAATGACCAAAGTGGTCCTTGAAATAAAACATCCCAGACTAAAAAAATAAATTCTGATGCTTTTTTGTTGCTTTGAGAATAGATTATGCCTTTGCATACCCTTTTGCCATATTTGGTTTGCTGGAAGATGTGCGTTTCTCCCTCTTTGCCTGCGCATTTCTTCTGCAGCACTGACCGCTGCAGTTACAGGTGCCATTTTGGGAACGATCATGTTCCAGGGAAGGCAAAGAACTATTCTCCCCTCCGACGTGTCGCAACTCGACAGCGCTGAATCGACAGTGAGGCAATCGCTATGTTCAACGCGGGCACTCGGACCCCCAGGCCCTCGGGTGCGCCTCTCATAGCTCAAGGCCTCCTCTGTCGGCGCGCCTTATATGCTAAAATCGGCAGCGACACTTGTCGGCCGGAGGCGGAATTGCAGCTGTCATATTTTGCGATGGTGAAGAGGGAAAGGGCCGAAGACGCTTCCTACACTATGTTTTTATGAGGAAGGGGTGTTGATAATTGAGGTAATAATAACATATGGTTCTAATTCACTGAGCACTCAGTAGCCAAATTAGTGACTCTGTTTTTAATGGGCTACTAAGCACACCTCCTTGCATCTTGTTCCTAATGCTTATTTAGTACTATAGAGTGTGTCTGGCACCTAAGAGTATGTCAAATTGATTTTGCATCGTTGTAAAGCAAACATTGTGCCCAGACTTGATATATGACCCAGAAGAAGTGGCTGCACCTGCCACCAGCTCTCAGACCTCAGAGGGACAGACCCAAGTACTTACATTGTTTCCTGCAGGATAAAAGAACCAGATTTACCAAATAGCAGCAATCAATTCCCTGAAGTACTCAGAGTAAATAGTCTATTGTGACCCTCCTAGAAATAATATGCAATCTATTCATATATATGGAAATTCAATGATAAACAGCAATAGGGGAATTTAAGGATGGTGGTATTTCCTAGCTACCCTAGTATAACATTTAGATACATGAATGGGTGCATTTAAATGGAAAATGTATTCTCTAAATAATTACTTTATTTTTAATTTTACCTGGTTTAATTAATATCAAGGTGATTTGTCCACTTTATTATTGGATTTTAGGATAAATAAGAATGAGTTTTCATAAGATGACAATGCAACATTAGATTTTTATTCATTGCAGTGATATGTTGCTTAAAAAGCATTGTTTTTCAGTCTATGTACACTTAATATCTCATTTAATTGTCAATTATCCAAGTATCTTTTGATGCAAATCAAGTTGATACATTAAGGAAAGCTAAATTGCATTGATGTCTTTAAATGTTACTATGCCCACTATAATTTTGCAGTTCTAATGCATATAATACACATATTTATAATACAAATTCAATTGATAGATCCTTCTGTATGAATAATAAAACAAATAAATATGAATGATAAATGTAGATCACAGCAAGGAAGCCAAAGGTCTTAAGAGGGGCATGGGACAACCATATTTTCTATTAATGCATTTTAAATAGGACATTATGTGGCAAGTTTTGGAGAAGCGAGCAACCTGTGCTGCAAAATAAATATACTTTAGTTTGAGTTTAGATCACTCATTTCTCAACAAGATTTTGCATAAAAAATAGAAATAAAAAGATAGAATAAAAAAAATTATCTAGGAAAAAAAACATTTAAAACTATCCTCGAACAAGGAAGTATGGATGAAATCACACACGAGCGCCCAGATTTAAGATCTCATGGGTTGTATGTTTGTTCTAGAACTGAGAACAGTACTTTTAAGGGGCAAGAAATGTAAGATTTGATTTAATTATACAATCATTTTTTCTAACATATCTTTTTATGCATCTTTTGTCATTTAGCGTTCTGTTTTTCTTCACTGATGGCAATGAGGGACTATGTTCTGAGCCTCCATCAACATGTTTGAATCACTGTGATCATGTGCAATCCCCACAGAAGAATAAGCAATGATTAGACCTGAAAACCAAAATAAAAAGAATAACTTTGGAGAAAATCAGGCTGCTTACATACTAAAATTCAGACTATCATTCTCTTTAATACTAGCTAAGCAACATTCCAGCCATGCAGAGCTAACCTAGAATAAATCATGTCAAAATGTCTACACTGCATCACCCAACTGTCCCATATTTCCGCTAAAATCCCCCTGTCCCTCTTAGGTTTTAAAGTGTCCATCATTAGAAGAAAAGTTCCACATTCAAAAGAATAAAACCCTGTTTTCTAGCCCTTTACCATGTCCAGCTTTGTTTAGTTCATCCCTGGTGTGTCAGTTCTACACGATATAAGTCCCATGGTAGAATAGATTACAATGGCCATCAAACACATTGTTTGGCAACTTGGTCCTGCAATGGCATCTAGAAGTTCAGGATTTCAATATCTCTCTACCTGTGCTCGGGTGAATCAGTCAGAATGAATGAAATTGAGGTCCCCAGTTGGGCTAATGCAGAGAGACCCGTAATATGCAAGAAGAAAATGACACAACTTTTGGTGGCACTTGTACGACTAAATTGCTCCTAATAAAAGATGAGCTTGTATTGACTTGCGGTGTAACATAGAAGGGTTATTGTAAAGGAGATATACATATAACTAATGTCACATATATAGTTGTGAGCATACGAGTTGTTGCTAACGCTTGCGGGCTCGCGAAAACGAGGCTACAGCAGTGTAAAGACGCAAAACACCAACAAACACCTACGTATTTGCCGAAAAACACCTACGAGATTAGAAAACAAGGACGCAAACCCGCGCAACCCCAAAAACATTACAAACACAACAAATACAAACAACAAACACATAAAAAGGTTACTCACAGCAAGGGGGGGGCACCGAGGACCTCTGCAAGTGAAGTTACACGTCCATTTAACCACAAATTTCGGAGTTTACAGACCCGAAAATCACCTAAGCGAGAGAGAAAATGGCCACTGAACAAAACGAGGCTAAAGGTCCCTAAACACGCAAAACACTACCATAAACACGCAAAACACCACCAAACAGCTACGGATTTTCCAAAAAACTCGCCCGACATAGAAAACGAGTATTACGAAAAACTTGCACGACATAGAAAACGAACAACGCTACATCAGCAACATTATATACACCAAACACCCTTAGCTCACTTACAATTTCATTGCTGTCATTTTTTGACGGGCAATTCGCTAGTATCCTTATATTTGAAGGCAGATTTTTTTTTATGTCTCAAGGACACACTTCAAACTTCAGCTGGAAAATTCCTATATATTTAAGTGTTATTAATGCATAGTACATATTGTATGTGAAGCAAGTTATAAGTGACACTTTGATTTACGGTATTTCTTTATTTGCAAATGTTTCACTGAGCGTGCTGACCTAAGTAAGGCCTTTGAAAAATCTGTATCTAAATGGTTTTACTAATTGACATAAAAGAAAATAAACATACTATACTCACAAATGAGTTATACATATTTGAAACTATAAAAATGCATCTTAAAATGCATTTTTCACAGAGAAAATTTAAAATACATTATATTTTATCTGATTGTTTGTTGATGTTTAGTTCTCTGCTTGTGGGAGGGACAGAGGCTGCACTGCTCATTGGTCACATGGGATGATTGACAGGACTCTGAGAGCCTGGATATAGCAGCTTGTGCTGGGGGAAGATCTGTCCGTAACAGACTCCCCCCATAGACCCGTATTAAAGCAGCTCTGACCAGTGCAGTGCACTGATAGGCTGAGAGGCACACACCTTTAATTGAGATGGTAGGTGTGACCAGCAGGGAATGTTTGCACATGTAAATAAACAAAAGCAAAAAAAAATAAAAAAAATACACACTTATGTAAATAAATAAAGCTGAAATAAAAAACAAAGTTTTTAGATTGTAAACAGAATGTTCTGTCACATGCAAGAAAGCACTATAAGGCAGGTAACTGGCCCTTTAAGCTTGATTATTTTCTTTAATGTTGACTCTGTATGTAGCTGTACATTACTCATTATTTTAAACATATGCTCTTTTTATTTGTCTATCTTACTGACAGCTTATTTCTATTGTACCCCAGTACATTACATTGCATGACATTTATCAAAATCAGTTATTTACTAATTGCTATTTTTATGACAAAAATAGGCATTATGTTATCACAAGTTCTGAAGCTATGTTTCATAGATAATTATTAGAAAGCAGTGTACTATTGCATATAATCACTCAAATGTATATTTTCCTGATAATATTTTGCCATATGTTTAAAAAAGAAATAAATCGGCACTCCCAGCAGGAAGTCCATTGTAGAAAGAAATATATCTGATTATTCACCCATTTGGGAGGTTACTGAAAACATGCTGTCATTCTTGCTTTACATGCTCAATTCCTTCTTGATGTCACTTTACCTGCTCTGCTATTTCAACTATGGGTGAATAGTTTCAGGATTTACTTGTCTTTAATATTTGTCACCAAATGTAAACCTTTTAAGATATTTTTTCACCTACCAAATGTCCAATGCCATCATCTCATTTTCAGACCACCTACACCACAATAACTTAGTTCTTCTTCATTCCTCAATCAATCTATGGTAACTCACTCCTCATATCAGACTGACACTCTTAATGGTTAATCACTTAATATTCCTGGCCTGGTCGTGTTCAAATCTCTGTGACCCTTTGGACGGCAGCAGCCTCTCTGAGCTCAAGGAAGCTCATGGTCATTACTTAAATTACCTCATCTTTCCATCTCCACCTCTGCCGTCCCCTTTTTGTGTTCCTTCAATGTCTTCCAGCATCAGAGTCTTCTCAATGGAATCCTGTCTTCTCATGAGTTGGCCAACATATTTGATATTTCACCTCATGATCAAACCTACCAGTTAATAGTTAGGCTTGATTTCCTGTAGTATTGTTTGATTGGATCCTCTTGCAGTCCATGTGACTCTATTTTTTCCAACACAACAATTCAAAGGCAATTCTATGGTGCCCAGCCTTCTTTATTGTACAGCTCTCACATCTGTATGTTACTAGGAATACCATAGTTCTAACTATATGGTCCTGTTGAGTTTGTAATATCTTTACTTTTCAATAGCTTGTCCAGACTTGACGTAGCTTTCCTCCCCCGAAGCAAGCGTCTTTTACTTTCATAGCTGCAGAGATCTTGTAGCCCGGTCTCTGCCTCTACTTTTCCCCCATCTGTTTGCCTGGGACTGAGATTGCCATTTGCCATGATCTTCGTCTTTTTAACGTTGAGCAGCAGGACAGCTTTTGTACTCTCTTCTTTTACCCTCTTCACTAGGCTCTTAGGATTAGGGTACCCCATGGATTAGGGTACTATGGAAGTCCATAGGGATCCCTATGGTGGAGGACAAATTTTAGATACCATCGGGATCCCTATTGGGGTCGGTGGTTGGGGCATTCCAAGTTCCCTCTGAACACTTAGTACAATTCCTTTACTAATATAACCTATCTCAGAAAACTTAGTGTCCATTTTATTAACAGCAACTACTATTTTATTCATATTACCATTTAATCTCCATACTCTCAGCATCTGGGTAAGGTCATCCTTTTTTCAATGATAATGGATGAAAAAATTAAGCATGTAAATGAGTATTTGTATCAGCATGCCTAATACTCCAATGTAGTGTCATTATTCAACTTTATGTAGATATTGATATCACCTAATTAATTCAAAATATCGTTCATAATCATTAGGGAACCTTTCTCATTTGCTGGTGTAATTACCCCAGTCTGCTATATTATTTTCATTAGCACAACTTCCGTATAGAAGACTTTGCATACACACGAAGTTTGTATCTGCACAGTGGGAAAGTGTCTGTAACTACAGTCAGTGCTCTCAGCTGCCTTAATGGGCAGATTGTTAGTTTACAGAAACACCCATCCAGTAACAGGCATAAAACATGACAGCCTATAGCAAGCAATAGTTGTATGTAGAAGTTACAATATGTAAAGTTTGTGTTTTTACAGTATTTGTTTTTTCATGTAAATAAAATTTTGCAGACCATCAGATTTAGTTAGACATAATTAGTGACCAGGAAAAGGCAGATGTGCTAAATTGATTCTTTTTGTCGGTATATACAAGGGAGGTACCAGTGGTTGGGGAACTGCAACATAATGGGGCTACACTACCTTCACCAAATAATTGGTTAACACAGGAAGAAATCCAAAAGACTTGGAAAAAATAAATGTTAATAAAGCCCCAGGTCCTTATGGAATACATCTATGGGTACTGAGGGGAATGGGTTCCGTAATAGCCAAATCATTATATCTAATTGTTCAAGATTCACTCAACACAGGGTCTCTACCAGATGACTGGAGAAAAGCAGAGGTGATACCTATATTTAAGAAGGGAGCAAGAAGAAAACCAAGACATTATAGACCTGTAAGCCTCACTTCTGTAGTGGGAAAGCTTTTAGAAGGTTTAATAAGGGATAGTATACAAGAACATGTCTATTTCAACAAGATTATAAGTAGGAGACAACATGGATTTATGAAGGATAGGTCATGTCAAACAAACCTAATTAGTTTATATGAAGAGGTTAGTAGGAACTTGTATCAAGGCAACTCAATGGATGTAGTATTTTTGGATTTTGCAAAGGCTTTTGATACAGTGCCACATGGAAGACTATTGAGCAAACTAAGGGATATAGGAATTGCAGTAAATATCTACTCATGGATTGAGAGCTGGCTAAAAGACAGGAAGCAAAGGGTTGTTGGAAATGGAACATACTCAGATTTGACTAATGTGGTAAGTGGGGTTCCTCAGGGTTTAGTATTAGGTCCTCTCCTTATTAACATATTTATTAATGACTTGGAAGTAGGATTGGAAAGTAGTGTCTCCATTTTTGCTGATGACACGAAGTTTTGCAAGGTAATTAAATCAGAAACGGATGTACCGTACTTTCCCTCTAAAGGGATTTGAATAAATTAGAAAAATGGGTGACTTATCTGCAGATGAGATTTAATACGAATAAATGTAAAGTTATGCATCTGGGAAGAAAAAATAGCAGTGCAATTTATAATTTGAATGGAGCAAATTTAGGGGTATCAGATATTGAAAGGGATTTGGGAGTGCTTGTGGACAACCACCTAGGTAACAGTGCGCAATGCCAAGCAGCATCTGCAAAGGCAAGTAAAATATTAGCATGTATTAAGAAGGGTATAGAAGCAAGGGAAGCAAATATAATTCTGCCACTATACAAATCCCTAGTATTCCCTCATTTGGAATATGGAGTACAATTTTGGGCACTACTACATAAAAAGGACATTTTGGAGCTGGAAAAAGTACAGAGAAGGGCAACAAAGCTAATGAGGGTTTGGAGGGGCTGAGTTATGGAGAAGACTAACTAACCAAATTACACTTATTTTCTCTAGAAAAAAGGAATCTAAGAGGGGATATGATTACCTTATATAAATACATCCAGGGTCAATACAAGGCTTTGTCAAGTGAACTTTTTCTGCCAAGAGGTTTTCAACTGACAAGGGAACACCCTTTGAGATTAGAAGTAAAAAGATGTCACCTTAACGAAAGAAAAGGGTTCTTCACAGTAAGGGTGGTTAATCTGTGGAATTATCTACCAAGGGAGGTGGTGACAACGGATTCGATAGATAATTTAAAAAAGGGATTGGATATATTTTTAAATAAAAAGGGCATTCAGGGCTATCCTGGATAATTGGAGAGGGGGTATTGATCCAGGGAGGAATCCAATCATCAGTATCTGGAGTCAGGAAGGAATTTTATAAATATTTTTCCCCCTTTTGAGACAATTGGCAAGGTTTCACTTGGGTTTATTTTCTTTTTGCCTTCCTCTGGATCAATTAACAATTAATCTGCATATTGCAGATCAGAGGAAATCTAAAAAGGTTGAAGTTGATGGACTAAAAGTATTTTTTCAACCTCAATTACTATGTATCTTTCAGCCATTATAGTAGTACTAGGAAATTGCTTGTCAAAAATGGCAGGAGTAACATTTTAAGCCTGGCAATGCTGTTTGCCACACAATTCGAGGCTATAGGTCTATTGCATTGCAATGATCACCTTCAGCGCTGATCAAGAGTTTACATGACTATTGAGAGCTTACAAGACTATTTAAATATTTGAAGGTTGCGGAGTGAACTTTTTCTGCCAAGAGGCTTTCAACAAGGGGACATCTTTTTAGATTAGAAACATCTGATAATGCTCATGGAAAGACCATGTATATTATTCTATACTAGCGAAATTGCCCGTCAAAAAATTACGGCAATGAAATTGTAAGTGAGCTAATGCTGTGGTGTATAAAAATCAAATAAATAATACATTAATAAATTAATATACTTTACCTATTTTGAAGTAATATATGCAGGAAGCATTCTGTTGAAGAGCTGACGATCTGTTTTGATGTTGCTGGAGCATTAGTGGTGTGGAGCTGCTGTGTAAGCGTGATGAATGTGTGCAGTGTAATAGTGTGCGTGCGCAAGACCAAACCGTTAGCGTAGCTGTGTACTTCTGCATTGTATAAGTAACTGTTCTAAAATGGCGGCTAATGTGTGGTATGCGTGTGTAGTGGAATATCCATAGGTGTTTTGTGGTGTTTTGCGTGTTTCTTGTGGTGTTTTGCGTGTTTAGAGTCCTGTAGCCTCGTTTTCGTTTTGTTCGGCGGCCATTTTTTCTCTCGCTTAGAGAATTTTTTAGTGTCTAAACTCTTTTATTTTGAGTTAAATTAAGGTGTAACTTCATTTTTTGAGGTCCTGGGTGCCCCCTCTTGCTGTAGGTTAGCTTTTTATGTATCTGTTGTGTGTATTTATTGTGTTTTTCATTTTTTCATGTCCGCGGGTTGCGCCCGATTTTTGCGAGGTCGTAATGGGTGGTAACGTGTCTCGTATGTTGTTTGCGTTACGACGTAAAGTTTGTGACGGTCGCAGTTGCTGGCAAGGAGCGCCTTCGGCGCTCCTTGCCAGCAACTGCGGCCCTCGCCTTGCAAGCCTGCAAGCGTTAGCAACAACTCGTATGCTCACAACTATATATGTGATAAGTGTTCTTTTATGCATAGCTGGGTGGTTAAAACTGCTTATTGTCAATTATTGGATTCAACAAATTCCTTCTCTGGCATTCAAGTTCCACAAAATGTGCACATAGGCCAAGTAGGAAGGGATATGGGAGTCTCTGAATGTCTAGCTGGAATGATATCCCAATAGCTTTTCCTCCATGCTCAACCAGCCTTTCAATATATTAAGCTTGTTTTGTAACATTCAAGATGTAGAGAAAAGGAGGGCAGAGGTTGTCTGAATAGAGAAACACAGTGTATTGTTTTACAGTACCTGATAGATATGGCTGGCCAAGGTACCTATGCCTTGGGACCAGAACGTCTATCCCTGGAGATCAGAGTGTAGGGGGTGTCTAATAAAGCAATGTATGGAGTATCGGCATATTTTTTCCACTAACACGCTGTGCCTGGTACCCCCCATGGAAATATTTACTAGCAGAATTTCAGAATGCATTACGTCAAATGGAGCTCAATTGTAAAAACTTCTGCATTTACTATTTTATTGGATAAATAAATCAATATGTGATACATTTTATCCATAATTAATATATACATTTCTTATTTCTGGTTGTTGTCATCAATGTCACACTTTGTATTTGTAATGTGGTCCTTATCATTTCCGGGTTATGTGCCTGGCACCTTTGAGTACTTGTTATATTCTATTATAGCCACTTCTGATCTTCCTGTTATATCTTTTGATCCACCTAGTATATCTTCTAACCATACTTTTGCCTAGCAGTTTGCATACTGTATGCTCTATATCTTAAATATCCATGTTGCCAGTGACTCCAGAGTTACTGACACAGATACATGGTTTTTATATAATCTAATAATTTCTCAGCATTGTAATCTCTAAGGAGAAGGACCCTTAAGTATTGTTTTGTCTTTGTATATAAATGTGTAGTCATAACACTTATTAATGTATTTCACTCTATCTTTATAACACTGTAACATAAGCTCACATTTTTTGTTTTGGTTTGGTTTGTTCAATAATTTTCTAAAATGTAATTTATTATACAGAATTTTGGATTCAATTATGCTGTTTCCAATACAATATATTTACTATTATTACGTACCATAATTACATAATATAACACCAGCAGCTGTATAAACCATGGACATAAAAATAATTTTGGCAAAATCAACATCTTTTTTGAGTACAAGAATCCATTTTGTGTTTGTTACATCAGATCATGAAAGCCAGTGCATGTGATGGTATTTTTGTAGCTATAAGATGGAGGGATGTGGGAGATGGAAACAAAGAGAGGTTTTCTTAGATAATTGGATGCAAATTAAATTGACACCACTCTCCTTCCTCCTCACAACCCCAGAAGCATGGAATTGCATCAACAGATTCAACCACTGCTCTCCAGAAGTGACAATGCCCTTTTCACACACACACACAACTTCTATCAAAGTATCATGGATAACTCCGGGGTCCTATAGGGGTATCACATTGGGGTGTTTTCTAATTAAAAATAGCTCTGTGACTTTTTTTTTTTTCTCTGCTTATTTATGCTCTTAGTCAGACTTAAAGTTTTGAAACATTTTTGTTTTTCATTGTACAATGGCCCTGTAATAGAGTAATGACATTTTGCAATTGAAATTATTTCAAAAGTTTTTAATATTTGTTATATTATCCACTAATAAAGTGGTCTTCACATATTATTTTGGTTAAGAGACTCGAAAGAAATCCAACATTATACATCTTCTCTAATAGCATCTGAATGGATAATATAATAAAACTAGAGTCCTTCTAAAATCTGAAGTATTGGTCCTGAATTTTAATATATTGCAGATTGTAAAATATTCAAATTTAAATTTGAAAAACCCTTTAAGATTCTTATGAATCCCTGTGGTTGAGCCGGCATCAATACAAATCGCCATCGTTTCATTTTGACTTTCTATGCCAATACTTTTTTGACTATTAGCCAATAACGCATCATTTCAAGTTCTCCAAATTGCCCCACATCTTTTTATTTTTGAGTGCTTCATACTATTCCAAAGCGTTGAGAATATCTGTAACCGTAAGCTTTTACATAATATAGTGAATCAATGAACAATAAACGATTTGAGCAGCCATTTTTTATGTTTTTACTCTCCAAATGATTGGCAAACAGATCTAAATGATTCTCCGGGGCTTTGCTTTGCAATGATAGACGAATTCTCTCATATGACCAATATTTTTCAATCTTTTTATTTATGTTTTTTTTCTCTGTTTTTCTTTTTAATATAAATGTTCAAAATGTTTTAGTTCAGCACACAATATGTTCATTCTTAACAGGAAAGGATTACACTAAGAAATATGAGCAGATATTACAACAAATTCTGCTTAGAAAATCTTGGTTGTGCCATTTGAGGATCAAAGTGCAATGTAGTATTTATTCATTGTCTTCTTCTCTGATGACCACCCATGATAGCCATGTGCTGTTATCCTTGCGTTGAGCTCTGTTTAGGATCATACCATTTTCATACATCTTAATTTGAAGTAAATGGATTTACAGCTCTGTTTTTTTGCCGAATTCTTAATGTTAACATATTTAGTTTGGCATGGCTGAGGAAAAGTAATGGTGATGGAAACGGGGAAAAGGAAGTATGCATTATGCATTATAATTCAGCATCCCTGTTGCTTTAAAGGTTATTGAAATGCAGTGGTTTTACTGCAGCTTAGTTGAACACACAGCAATAGTCATTTGCTTTTATGTACCCTGCTCTATCACCAATTCTTATTATTATTACTATGTACCTGTGTACCGTGTACTTTTGCTTTGAGTATGTGATCATTTCTGCCGTGGTTTAGAGCGGTAATTCCCAAAATGTGTTTTCTACAGAATGAAAAACAGAAAATTCAGCATGAAGCAAAGAGCAAAATAAATTCTAAAAATCAAATCAATCAAATGTAAAAATAATGATAAAATATTGTAGTTTGTTTTATTTATTTTTTTACATTTGTTTAGATCTCCTTTATCCAAGGTTACGTAAAACAGTACATCATTGCTTTGGAGTACTTAGGAGTACAGTTACTGAATAAACATTATAGACAGAGGATGGGGTGAGTTGCTGAATTGGTGCAACAGGCTCTACGGTCATACATACAAAATATATATATCAATATATACAGTAAGACACATACTTTATCATAGTTATTGGTACCCATAGCATTAACTGGTCTTGACTAATCCTATATCCACATTTTAAATGAGTCAAGTTTCCAGGGTTGATCTATTGCTCTGCTAAATTGTGTTTTATAGTGATCCTTTTTTAATTAACATTTGTTTTGTGGCTGAATGAGATCTTGGCTCATTGTGTAATTAGTGATGAAGATTTAACACATCAATGCCTTCTCACGCATAAAAAGGCTTATCATAATGTAGGTTTTGGGATTTTGCCTCCCTGTTCTGCTTGCAACTACCCACAGAGCTGCCTTCCTTACACCACAGGCCAATGACACAGTATTGTGTAATACAGGTAGGAGTGGTTGACATAACAAGTTATGTTATATATTGGCTATTATATTAAAGTCCCACTTTAGGTTTGGAATACAACTAAACTAAAATGAACAAAATTAACTAGAAGTAGTTGTGCAAGAGTTGAACATAAAAGCATTTTTAGAGATAATCCGATTCTACTAGTGTGTAGAGACTGACATCTGCCAGTGTATGAGGGATGAAGAAGTGAAAGCAGGATTTGCAATGTGAAGAGTAACTGCCTTCTTCTTCATATGTGCAAGGGAGTGTGGAGGTGACCAACATTAAAAGTGGAACTCTCTCACAATGAGCTAACAAATCCCATCTCCTCCTATCAGCTGTGCTGGATAGAGAGTAACAAAATAACATAGCACAGCACACAGGCCTACAGATAGCCAGTGTGGAAGCCTCTAATCAGGCATGTCAAACATACAGAGACATGCTAGTTGTGGTTCATACATCATGGATTTTGTACAGTCCTCACCCTTCTGAAGCATGGCCCTACGTTTCAGTTTGTATTAAAGTATATCCCTTTTAATAATGTTGGAATATCACCATTTTATGTGTTGCATTGACAAATTACCATCAAAATAATTTCAGTTGCACATGCCTGCTCTATACACAAGCAGAACCTGTTAAAATGAAAGGTGTATATACAAGTTTCCTGGGTTTCAAATGTTTGGTAAGAATCAGGCAGTGGTTATCAGAAAATATGTGTTATATGGATAAGTTCAGTGTACTTACAAAGTTAAATGCAGGAGAGTAAAATCCAGCTTTGCACACTCACAGAAAGCTTACATAACCAAGTACACTTAGGAAAGGCAGCCAGGTTCAGAGTTTGACCTTTCTAATAGAGCCCACATTAAGTAACTGCTGCTGGATGGAATCACATAGTTGGGTGTTGCCTGAGCTCAAAGCTGAATCAGAGGTCAAGGAGAGAGAGTGAGACTACATATCCCAGGCTGCTTTGCAACACAGGAACCCCAGAGTATGATACAAATGTATCAGCTAACCTCTGCTTTCTCCTGATTGGCCAAAACAAATTATGAATTTTATGCTAATCTTAGCAGGGATTTTCAAGGGTGTCAACTAACAAAATCTGCAGCTTGCAAACTTAAAACATTTAACAAACATCACAGTGAGTTTGTAAATGTTTATTTTGGTATTTCTTCATGCAAACATTTTTTTTTCAGGAAATTTAGATATGCCCTTATGATCTTCTATATAATGTTTTTAGTCTCATAGTTCACACAGTTGCTAATGTTATTATATTGTTACAAAGGAAATGTTTCTCTTAAACAACCATGGCCTTTTTAAGTTTTGTTGTTGTTAAGTCATTCAGTTTTGTCTGACTCTCTGTGACCCCATGGACCTAAGCACGTCATGAACGCCCATCGTTATATGCTGGTTGTGCTTATCCATAAAGGTTTTCTTGACAAATATTCTGGTGTGGTCTGCCAGTACCTACTCCACTGGACTGCAATTTGTCTGACCTCTCTGTTATGACCTGCCCATCTTGGGTGAGCCTATATGGTATAGCTCACAGCTTCATTGTAGTACACAAATAAGGTAGCAAAAAAAACACTAGTTTCACTGCTACAAACTAAGTTTAATGTACTCCATGTCATTATCGTTTTCTGCATTATATAATAAATCATAAATTATAATAAGCTATGTTATACTGTTTTTTGGCTTTTCTCTCAGGGATATCTCAGGGTACTTGATTCACTCACACCTTGTATACAAAGTTACCCATATGGATCACATTTCTTTTCTTTCATTAGATAAATGGTGCATGGCCTAAACAAGTGTACAAGAATACTCTAAGCATTGACAGTCAGAATTGTTTGTGCAAATCAGCAGCAATGTACATTTTATTCTCTAATTGTTACAAGCAAATTGTATCAACTAGTTTATATGTAATACATAGAACATCCTCTGAGAAAATCTTAATCTAAAACATTAAAAAAATATAATTCCAAAATTGAAAATAGACAGCCAAAGAAATAAGTGAGCACAGTCCAGATTGAGGTTTAGTGTCTACTTGCAAAGCAGTGGTTATAACAAAAACTGAAAGAAAATATATAGTCTCTCCATATTCTCTGACCGATAATTCTGATACTGACTTATAAATGTATAGTGCCTTGCAAATGTATCCCCCCCCCCCCCCCCTTGTCATTTTTTTGTGATTTGATTCCTCACAACCTGGAATTAACATGGATTGTTTGAGGATTTGCATCAATTAGTTTACAGAACATGTCCACAACTTTGAAGATGTTTTTTTTATTTTTTTATTGTGAAGCAAACAGATAGGACAAAATAACAGAAAAAGTCAATGTGAATAACTATTCACCCCCTGAAAGTCAATATCTTGTAGAACCACCTGGAATTAACATGGATTGTTTGAGGATTTGCATCAATTAGTTTACAGAACATGTCCACAACTTTGAAGATGTTTTTTTTATTTTTTTATTGTGAAGCAAACAGATAGGACAAAATAACAGAAAAAGTCAATGTGAATAACTATTCACCCCCTGAAAGTCAATATCTTGTAGAACCACCTTTTGCGGCAATGACAGCTGCAAGTCGCTTTCGATAAGTCTCTATGAGCTTGCCACATCTTACCACTGGGATTTTTGCCTTTTCCTCCTTGCAAAACTGCTCCAGCTCCTTCAAGTTGGATGGTTTGCGCTTGTGAACAGCAATCTTTAAGTCTGACCACAGATTTTCTATTGGATTGAGGTTTGGGCTTTGACTAGGCCATTCCAACACATTTACATGTTTCCACTTAAACCACTCAAGTGTTGCTTTAGCAGTGTGTTTTGGTCATTGTCCTGCTGGAAGGTGAATCTCCCTCTTAGCCTCAAATCATGCACAGAGTGGTACAGGTTTTGCTCAAGAATATCCCTGTATTTGGCACCATTCATCTTTCCCTCAACTCTGACCAGTTTCCCAGTCCCGGCTGCTGAAAAACATCCCCACAGCATGATGCTGCTACCACCATGTTTCACTGTGGGGATGGTGTTCTTTGGGTGATGTGTTTGGTTTGCTCCAGACACAGCGTTTTCTTTGATGACCGAAAAGTTTAATTTTAGTCTCATCAGACCGTAGCACCTTCCTCCATACATTTTGGGAGTCTCCCACATGCCTTTTTTTCGCAAACTCAAAACGTGCCATTTTGTTTTTTGCTGAAAGTAATGGCTTTCTTCTGGCCACTCTGCCATAAAGCCCAACTCTATGGAGCGTACGGCTTATTGTCGTCCTATGTACAGATACCCCAGTCTCTGCTGTGGAACTCTGCAGCTCCTCCAGGGTTACCTTAGGTCTCTGTGCTGCCTCTCTGATTAATGCCCTCCTTGCCCCGGTCTGTGAATTTTGGTGGGCGGCCGTCTCTTGGCAGGGTTGCTGTTGTGCCATGTTCTTTCCATTTGGTTATGATAGATTTGATGGTGCTCCTGGGGATCATAAAAGATTTAAATATTTTTTTATAACCTAACCCTGACTTCTCGACAACATTGTCCCTTACTTGTTTGGAGAATTCCTTGGTCTTCATGGCAGTGTTTGGTTAGTGGTGCCTCTTGCTTAGGTGTTGCAGCCTTTGGGGCCTTTCAAAAAAGGTGTGTATATGTAATGACAGATCATGTGACACTTACAGTGGATATAAAAAGTCTACACACACCTGTTAAAATGTCAGGTTTCTGTGCTGTAAAAAAATTAGCCAGAAGATAAATCATTTCAGAACTTTTTCCACCTTTAATGTGACCTATAAACTGTACAACTCAATTGAAAAACAAACTGAAATCTTTTAGGTGGAGGGGAGAAAAATAAAAAATAAAATTAATTTGGTTTATAGGTCACATTAAAGGTGGAAAAAGTTCTGAAATGATTTATCTTTGTCTCATTTTTTTACAGCACAGAAACCTGACATTTTAACAGGGGTGTGTAGACTTTTTATATCCACTGTATATTGCACACAGGTGGACATCATTTCACTAAATTTTGTGACTTCTGAAGGTAATTGGTTGCACCAGAGCTTTTTATGGGCTTCATAACAAATGGGGTGAATACATACGCACATGCCAATTTTCTGTTTTCGATTTCTAAAAAATAGTTTTCGATATATATTTGTTTTCATTTCACTTCACCAACTTAGACTATTGTGTTCTGATCCATTACATACGATTCAGATTAACAAAACATTGAACTTAAGGCTGTAATGTAACAAAATTGGTAAAAAGTCAAGGGGTTAATACTTTTGCAAGTCACTGTTGATACCAGATCTACTCCATAATGATCAGATAGGTATAAACACAGCTTGTGTGCTAGAGGATGCACCATTTAGTTAGAAGCCAGACAAGTATCAAGGGCCAAGTTCTGTAAGTTACATAGTATTTGAGGTTGAATAAAGACTGTTAGTCCATCAAGTTCAACCTTTTTAGATCTTTTCTGATCCTTTTAATATGTGGATTATTTGTTATAATTGTTAATTGATCCAGAGGAAGGCAAACATGAGACAATTGGCAAAGTTTCAATTATTTTTTTCTAAGGGGGGAAAAAAAGCAAAATTCCTTCCTGATCCCAGAGGCTGGCGATCAAATTTTTCCCTGGATCAATATTCCTTTGCTAGTTATCTAGGATAACCTTGAATGCCCTCTTTATTCAAAAATATATCTAACCCCTTTTTAAAGTTATCTATCGAATTCGCTGTCCCCACCTTTGTTAGAGAATTCCACCTAACGGTGAAGAACCCTTTTCTTTCTTTAAGGTGAAATCTTTTTTCCTCTAACTTCAATGGATGTCCTCCTGTCAGTTGAAAATCTCTTGGTACAAGAAGTTCACCTGACAAAGCCTTATATTGACCATGGATGTATTTTATAGGGTAATCATATCCCCTCGTAGACGCCTTTTTTCTAGGGAAAATAGGTTTAATTTGGTTAGTCTTTCTTCATAACTTAGCCCCTCCATTCCCCTTATTAGTTTTGTAGCCCTTCTCTGTACTTTTTCCAGCTCTAAAATCTCCTTTTTATGAAGTGGTGCCCAAAATTGTACTCCATATTCCGAATGAGGGCGTACTAGAGATTTGTATATTGACAGAATTATATTTGCTTCTATACTCTTCTTAATACATGCTAATATTTTAATAAATGAAAGATATAATGAACACATGTGAGCTCTACTATAATGGGGTTTGTGTTTCATTTATTAAATTCTAAATGAGCTGATATAGGGTGTGGGCTACAATGCCGCCTAAACCCATGCTGTGGTGCTTGTTTTTGCAATGTCACCACCACATCTCCAGTCCTGCACATTTCAACTCCAGTTTCTTCCTGAAATGCTACTGTACGTCCCTTTAAAGAGAAAACATGAAACTGGATTGGTTTCTTTGGTATTTCTAGTACAATATTTGCCTTATTTTCTACTCTTAAAAAAAAACACAAATTTAGAGTAGATCATAAGCTAGTATCCCCTAATGGATCGCTACCTTGTTGTGTTAAAGGGGTTCATGTAGGTTCACTCAAGATGGGCAGATCATAGCAGAGGGATCAGACAAGTTGTGATCTACCGGAGAAGGAACTGACAACCCATTCCAGTATCTTTGCAATGAAAACCATATGGATAAGAACAACCAGAAACACAGACAGATGTGCCTAGAGTGCTACATCCATGTGGTCACCGAGAGGCAGACACAACTGAAGAACTGCACAGCAGCAAATAGGCTAATATAGTAACAGATTTAAATTATGTCTGGGAAGGGCCTAATGTGACAAATACATACATACGCTATTTTGTTTTCATTTGATTGTGTATTAATATGCATAAATGGGTATTTCTCATATAAAATACCTCCTTGTTTACAAAGGACCATTGTTTTATATTGTTTTTTGAACAGCTAAGCCTAGTAACGGGCAAAATATTTTAGAAAGCAAAAATAAATTAAAATAACCCCTATAATTTGGAAAGTTTATATCTGATTATAATCTACGGAGTGGTTAGGTTTTGCTTTTTTCCCTTTAGTTCTGCTGGATGTGTCATTGAACTAATTAACTTTGCTTTAGTTCTGCTGAGAGCACCGGCAGATGTAAATGCCACAGTTCTACGTATTCAAAGTCTCTTCCCATCTCAGGAATTTGATCTGCGGAGACCAAAATGGCAGATTTCTCAGCATCATAATTGCATATAAAAAGCAATAGTCCTGTTTTAAGTGTATTTATTAAAAACCATACAAAATGAAAATATGACCACAATGTTTTTTTTTAAATCCCAGTATAATTATTATTATGTTCTTTTTTCAGATGATGTCGATTCTTATGAACACTATTATTTTTGAGGATTGTAGAAACATTTGGTCTGTGTCAAGGCCATTGTTAGGTCTCATACTTCTCAATGAGAAGGTAAGTGAATTGGTCATAACACTGTAACATTTTATTAAAACTTTTATTTCAAATTGCTATATATTTTCTCTTGTTTTTTGATAATCTAGTGAAATATATATAATGAGAAACAATTGAGTTTTATAATTATAAATGTTCTTATGTTACTTCATAAAATCATTATCATTCAAAAGTATAAATTAAATATATTTAAAGGGATAAAGGGACATCGTATGCATAACAGTTTATTCTATATAACGTTTATCTTCAATTCAGGTGTCCCTTGCTGTAGTTTTTAGTATGTGTCAATATGGTAGCAGTTATCAGTTCCTATATTTAGGGCATGCTTAACAGAGACCATCAACCAATGCAGCTATGCCCCTAAATTTCAGCTAAACATATCATTTTTAAGTGTGTCTGTATTATTTCACTATTATTTTTCTGCTTTTATCGTTCTCAAGTATATTAAAGGGTCAGTGTAAGTGCCTTTCAGGTTAAATGTGCATTTAGTTCAGCATTAATTAACATTAAAAATCCATGTTCAAACCACAGCATAGGAAGGCTTTAGCCAGAAAAAATGATTTAAAAACACAGTTCCGGTCAATAATGTATTTTGTATGTATTTTTAATGTTATTTACTGGTGAGATAAAAAATAGATTTGACTAAATACGAAGTGCTGACACTGGCCCTTATTTAATAACAATTTACACGTGGCATTATGGAAAATACAGTCAAATTGTAACTATTTTTATTAATGATAATAGCTTACATTACAAAAATTACAGAAAAATAAGATTTTTTTTATTGTCTACTTTCTTTTAAGTTTAACTATCAATTTAATGTTGCTAAAATCTGACTTCTAGGGTAGGAATGTGATTTATTTAATAATTATTCAACACATACAAGTATTTAGTATGATGATAGGGTTATACCACATATATGTGACATTGTAAGACCTTGTAATTATGTTGTATTCACTTTTTATTGTCTGCAGTCTCTATGAAATTACGGAATGTAGAAGTTGTTAGCAAGAGATTGTCCTTAGTAATGACTGCTATTGTAAATACTAATATCAGGCATATAGGCAGAGCTAACCAATTTGTACTTGAGCATATAGCGCTGCTAGATCTGCCTATAGATCCAATGAAAGTGTTTCAATCAGTATCCGGCAGACTATTTATGACATAATCCACCTAGGAAGTGCTTCAACCTCGAGGAAGATCATTGGCAGATGACAAGGAGATTATAAAATATATTTATTATTTTAGCTCATACTCACCTGAGTCCCTTAATGCTTTTAATTGGTGGCTGGTGTGATTATATTGCCCATTGTAGATAATAACTACCAGTGCTATCATCACATATAATAGTTTTCGTACTGCAAGTTTGTCGGTAACGCAATGTTAGGTGCTCATCGCGAGGCCCACACGAATTTGCTGCAATGAGCGCTCAAGGCTGTAATTTGGCCGAGGACGCTCCACCGATGGAGGATGAAAAGAGATTGAAGGCGCTCATGGCGATGCCCGCGATCAGTGACGAAGGCCAAAGGCGCTCATCGCGAGGCCCGTAAAGTAGTCTGTGGGAGAAGCCCGCGATGAGCGCCTCAATACTGAATAGTACACTGCTTCAAATATTTATAAGCTAAATACTATTGTAATGCATTAACAAGAAAAACTGGTTCTTTTAAGTATGCTATGATCATTAATAAAACTCATATTTAATTATTTAGAATAAAAAAACTCTCAAAAGCTCGTCGTCCAATAAAAAAGGGTATCATTACACAGGAGGTTCCTGGGTTATGGATGAGACTACATTCCTAAGAACGTCTAGGTCTGAGAACGTTTAGGTCTGTTTTGTATGGAACTTGGATTCCTGATGAAGAAGAAGAATAAAAATACTATAATGGCTCATATGTGGTAATCATAATATAGTGTAATACTATAATAATAATAATACCCTTTTACTGTAATAATAAGATACAGAAACGACTGTGCTCTTTCTTTTTTTTTTTCAAACAAATAGAACATAAAAACAAACTCCCTCAAAAAGCCTTGGGAGCCCTTTCTTAAGCATGGGTCATCTGTAAGTCGGGATGTCTGTAACCCGGGAACCTTCTGTATACTACAACAATACTCATTATCTATAATTTAGAATAATAATATTAGATATTCAATTCATTTTTAAAGAATACAATATAAGCTTCCAGTTGATCAGATTGCCTCCACCCAGATATGGTCATCACGTTAAAAGAATAGGGGGGTGTTGCTTAAAGGGTTTAAATAAATGCTTGTTGCCAATGGAAACTACACAGCAAGTCTTCAAGTACTGGAGAGCATTGTATTGATATATTCTTTGTCTGACATTTGACCTTATAGTGACCTTAAATCACTGCATATAAATTGTATTAATGGCCACTACCTTAATAAAAAATTGAGCACTTATTATTAGGATATGCTAGTGGTCCTTTATTTAAAAAATCTTGAATAGCATGAGTGCATCCAGGACGTATACTGCTCTATGGATAAGTTTCCCCATAACATCAGCGTATTATTAGCTTAAGCCCCAACTCTATATCCTTGGAACATGGCCTGTTTACTTCAATTCTGTGCTTTATCTCTTTAGCTTTATCCGTCCTGACTCATCTTTATCTCTTTATGTGTCAGTATACGAATCAAATGCAATTGTAACCTTTGTGTCATTTTTATTTGACCGCATCATACATGTAATATGATCACCCACACAACATGTATACATCTTTGCTTTAAATGTTCCTCACCTGACAGTGTTTTGCTATTTACAAAATGAATAGTATGTATAGCTGGATGGAGGTGAAAACATTGATAAGTTTAGCATTGCCTGCATATGTTTTAAATGTAAAGTGAAACCTAGTCTGGAGGAAAAAGTAATACGAAATATATATATATATATATATATATATATATATATATATATATATTTATATATATCACGCAGGAGAGAGCACTCATCACTCACCTGCAATGAAGGATCCAATTTTAGCTATATTCAATACCACTGTCATTCATCTTCTCTGTGTTATTGTGATTTAAATCCAAGCTCTATAAAGGATAGCAGTTCTTTTAAAATGATTGAGAGGGAATGAGGGCAAATTCAATGTTTTTTTATTTAAAAAAAAACACTTGTGACATCACAATATTACACTTTAGAGATGGAAGCAATATTTCATACTTAAAGATGACAACTAATAATTTTCTCTCTGGTGTAAGTCACTGTATCATTATAACAGTGAAAAATAAGCATCCCCAGCTTTTTCTAAGAAAATAATTTTACCTCTAGATTTCTCCTGATTTATAATGTGCTGGCAACATTTTGACTCCATATTAATTATGTGCATCATTCATGTTAGTCGCTTTGGTAAGTAATGAAAATTAAATATTTGCTTTTGATCTGAGTATGCAGTGGTTCCGTTACAAGCAATATAATGCAAAAAATACTAGCTTAACTATTATCTCATGTTTTATAAATGATTATGTTTTGCCATGCTGAATTCTAGCTGTATTTTTATTTATAGCAATTTGGGGGAGCTATTAATACACCATGTTGTCAGAGATTTGTTTTCAAAAGTGTAAAATGGATTAAGGATTCAATGATAATGTATTGTTCGTAGGACACTATTAGGTTTGTTCTCCAAGGAACTGGTCGCCTTCTTAACTTGGAGATTACATTTTATGTAGAATGGAGCATATTGTTGCTTACTGGCAAATCACTGCTTGTAAAATATAATTAATTATTATGGGCGTCCTGAAATATTCTCTCCAAGGTGGACTGTGGTTTCCATCCTTACTGAGTTTTTACAATAGAACAAACAATTCTTAGCAAACTAAAAAGTGTATGACCTATAGCGCTCAAGTATGCTAAAAACTATGTGAAACAGTAAATAATAAATGATAAATAATAATATTAAAATGTAAAAATCGAAACAGAATAGGAAGTCCAGGGGAACCAAATATTACCAGCCCAATATGTAAATAGTATATCTCTTATGTCCTGAAAGTCCACAGAAAATATAAATGTGACTATCCCACAAAAACTTGCAGAGTCTAAGAGGGGTGCAATAGATCAATGAGTAATACACCCACTTACATGTCTTCCACCTCTTGTACTTGACACTGCGGTTGTGGTGAATATGTCCATAGAAGTATTCCAACCAAACTCCAGAAGTAGGAAGATACTACGGTATCTTGCAGGGTTTCAGGGAAAAGAAGCCCAAAGAGATCTCGATAGTATAGTATCTTCTGGTAAGTTTATTTAGAAAATATATATATAATGCAGTAAGTATCACACTCACATTTTAGATCCTCAAAATATGAGGTATATAAATAGTGCATAGAAGGGGTGGGTATTGCAATGCAAATACCACAAGCACTTTGTTGATGTAGAGATGATAAATAATCATTCACCAAGTAAACCAGAAAACAAGGCTGGATAAGTATAATAAGTATTACTTGGAGATAGGTCTGATTTGGGAGACCTCACAGTCCTTCAGTCATGTACACAAGAGTGAAGTGTGCCAATGTGATACTAATAGCGTATTCTATATTATTTCAACACCACTATGAGATGTATATAAGTGGTGGTATAAACTAGAACTACAGCTACAAAAAAACGGGGAGAAGTACACCCAATGCAGTAATAGGTAAATCTCCAGAAAAAAAAAAGAAGATAACAAATAGTAAAAGCTCACTAATAAGAGCATTAAAAATAAAAACATATAAACAAATATATGAAACTCGTTTCAACCCTAATTTGAGTCTTTCTCAATGACAAAATAAAGAAAAAAGTATTAGTTGCAGACAATTCCTGTTCCAACTGCCGGTACATAAAAGGAATTTGGCGCCAAAATGAAGCTAATTGCGGCTTCTCCGCCCTCCTGAATCAATAGCAGGAGTCATGTTGCTATTAGCAACCTTTTGAACAATCATATTAGAGTATCCCTGTTGCTAGGTAAACTAGGTGAAGGCTAAACACTGGCTTTATCAGTTCCTAGCAGTGAATTGTTGCTCCATGAAAGATATGGCTCGAATTAGCAACAGAGCACTTAATTAATATAACAATGGTACATACATCATATACTGCATATCAAAAATAAATAATTAATAATAAATAAATAAAGACTACCTCTATAAAAAAATATTCATTTTTAATAGAGGTACTCTATTTATTTATGCACTTATTTATTTATTATTATTTATGTGCCTGCAACTGTGAGTACATGCTAAATGTGTACCAGTGCTCTATTTTTGATACTAGGAATAGTTTTTTATTCATTTTATCATTAAGAAAGACCCAAATTAGGTTTGAAACGCGTTTTGTTTATATATTTTTTTTAATGCTTTTATTAGTGAGCTTTTACTATTTGTTATCTTCTTTTTTTTTATTTCTTGAGATTTCCCTATTACTGCATTAGGTGTACTCTGTTTTTGTAGCTGTAGTTCTCGTTTATACCACCACTTATATACATCTCATAGTGGTGTGGAAATAATGTAGAATACGCTATTAGTATCACATTGGCACACTTTACTCTTGAAGGACTGTGAGGTCTCCCAAATCAGATCTATCTCCAAGTAATACTTATTCAAGGTCATCCAGACTTGTTTTCTGGTTTACTTAGTGAATGATTCTTAAAGCAATTTGTTGATATGGAGATGATGATGATTCTTTCCATGCAAACCCTCTTACTGAGTATTTACATGGAGTCTGGACCCCTAATGATAACGCCAAAACGTTGCTAAGTCTATGATTTTATACCATAGTGGACCTCTTCCAATATTAATTATAGACACTATAGAAAACAATAGGACCCCTGTATTGTAGTAGTTTAGGTGATAAAACATGGTGCATGGAAGCCTCTGAAGCAATAATATATTTTGAAGAAATGTTATTGTAATTATATTAATGTGTTTGAATAATTACTACTTTTCCACTAAAGCTTTCTGTTTTTTGTGGTATTTTCTTATAAAACATGGTAATTATTAACAGGATACCCTTTGTTTAAATGAATTCTCTAGTGAATTAATTCTCATTATTGTTTTTTCTTCACAGTACTTTACAGAGTTACGGGCAAGCTTGGTAAATAGTCAACCATCAAACAAGAGAGAATTCCTTGAGCTTTGTTTTAATAACCTAATGGACGGAGTGGAGCAAAATCTCTTCATGAAGAACAGAGACAAGTTAGTTGCATATCTCAAAATACAATAAAGTATATTTTAACTATTGTTATTTATCAGATTAAATAACCATAATATCTGAGAGTTTTGGTGTACGGAAATATATTTTCTGCAAAGGTTCATATTGGTTTCATGTTAAATAGCTTCATAAACTGGAGAAAATTATTAGATACCTCCTTTTTTTTTTTTTTTTTTTACTATAAATGCAATTGAAAATGCAAGCTATGGCCACAAACAAAATATTTTCACTATACTTTATTTCTTACTAATCTAAAAGATTTAAACGATGTTTGATCAATATTTCCACACGAACATACAATAGGTATTCAGGACAATTAATAACTTTGAAATGACAATTTAATAGTGCTCTAAATAAGCACATAACATATTTTTTTGTAAATAAGTTTTTAGTTAGTGAAAACCTTGCTTTTGGATAGATGTTTACTAACTAAAAACTTCTTTAAAAAAATATTTTATGTGCTTATTTAGACCCCTATTCAATTGGCCAAATTGCAATTGAATGAGGGCCTATGTGAGTTGGCGAAGGGGATGAGTATTGTGTTCCCTGAATGCATTAGTTTTAATATGGAGTCCACCATTTCTTCTATATTTTAGCAACAGCCAAATGTGTTAGAGATGCATAAGTTAGAACAAACAATGCTTGCAAACGCTGTGGTATTGGCATGCAACAGGTGACCGTAGGGCGACATATAGCTCTCTCAAAAATCCAATGCTTCCTTCTTCTGTAACATAGTCTAGGAAACTATGCTCATCTTTCTGAGCACATAGATAATATTTTCCTTTCACAATTAAAAAAAACTCTCTCCCGTGATTCACAAAGCACTTCAACTTACCACCTATTCCCCATTATTTACCTACTCTTTAGCCCACATTGGATTTTATGATTTTTGGCTTGTATGTATCAAAAGTTTTGTAGTAGGCTTGGCATTGTTAGTCCAGGGGGGCCAATACATGCCACATATTCAGGATACCTTTTTTTTTAGTACATATTTATCATTTTGGTTTACTTACCTGTGCTGACATCCTGAAATTGTGGCCTTGATATACCCCTGTACAATAACATTGGAGAGGCCTGGTTTAAACATACTATGCAGCCGCTTTGAATACTCATTGAACTCATATGCAATCATTCAAGGGCAATCTGTTGTCCATGATTGTTGTTTGGGATGATCACCATTCAAATGTAGTTAGCTCACAGGTCAGAGGAGACATTTTCTGTAATATAACCATCTGACGCTGCCATCATGGACAGGGCAGCCCTGAAATTCCTGGTCTTGTACCTGAGAAACTACAAAACTCATGTTGTTCATTCACAGGTTGAGCATCTCCTGTGAAATATATGTATGTATAGATAGAAATAAACCTGTATGTTATTTCTATATATAATTTGAATGTGTATAAATATATTGGTAAATCGTTTGGGTTCAGAAGCCTCTAAATAGTGCAGGCGTTTTGCTAATACGTATTTTGTGAATATGTTCTACTTTCTACAGTTGACAACTCTTATTAATGTTTAATAATTTCAACAATTGAGTCCATACATGCCCAACTCTAGTGTCTGGCTTCCTGCTTGAATAGAGGATAGTTTATCAGCTTCAACAAGATTTATTGAGGAGAGAGAAATAAACCCTGTCTTGTTTGGTGCCCTTGGGCACTGGAGTTTAGGTATCCCTAATATAGAATGTGTGTGTATAAATAAATATATATATATATATATATATATATATATATATGCAGTATACTTAGATTACATAACCGTAATTGTTATCATTCTTCTTTTTCAGATTTACTCAGTATGTGTCCGTCTTCAGACGAGATGTAGCTGAAGCTCTTAGGAGCGATGGAAGCTCAGAGTCATCTGGACTAGATATGATGAGCTGATAATTGTTATCCAAATCTGCCACTTCACAGCTATAAGTTTTACAGTTATGGACCTCATAATATTAGCTAATTGTTGTTGTTCCCTAATGAAAATATTTTGCCTTTTTTTTAATAGGAAATTCAGCATTTTTCATCTCAGGTCTCAATTTGGAATAAAAGTAACAAAATCTAAAGTCTTAGAAAATAAATGTCTAAATATTTGTATTAAATTTATTTCTATTCTTGTAAATCTTCCATATGGTGTAGTAAAAATATACAACCAAAGAAAAACAAAATAAACATGATTTGCAGCTAATGGAGGATCTCACTGATTTAGAATGTAGGTGGCTTGACTGTTTTAAACACCATGTTATATGTATGAAATATGTACAGTAGGTTTTAAACAAGACATCACTAACCAATAACTGACTTAGTTTTTTGGTTGTCAAGATGATTAATTTCAAAAGTAACATTCCAAGTTGCTCGACTTTTTAGTCTGGATAATCCAAGTAACTACTTAATAAGGATGTTCATTAATTCAAAAGCCCAGTTAAAATTGAAAAAGGTGCTTTGTCAATAGCTGCTTCTTAATAAACGCCCAACAGTCATTTGCAACTAAAGACCAAAAACAAATATGGTAGCCCTGTTCTAAATCAATAATACATCACCTGTACTTTAACTTTTTATTCTGTTCAGTGCAGTTTTTCTTTACTACTGATTAAAAAGGCCAACTGGTATAATTATGTCTTATTGTGGGATCTTTTTTTTTTATAATACAGCATTATATGAAATTAGCGCACAGTGGCTCATAATGAATGTGGACACATAAATCTTACCTATATGTATGTGTGTGTATATATATATATATATATATATATATATATATATATATATATATATATATATAGTACTATCCATTACATATCTTTAAGTAGCATATGTGTGTACACTCTTTCTAGAAGACCCTGCAGATTATTCGCAGAGAGACTTTCAGGGTAAATGGTTGAGTAAGCTGGAAGGTAGACTTATTCTTTGAGCTTTTTTACAAACTTACTATTGAAATATGTCTTTAAGAGGTGACTTTTGAAAAGAATATTGAAGAAGTCAATTGTTTCTTGTTGAATATTCTGTGGCTCGCAGTCCTAAAGCACAGGCAAATCTGCAAGACTAAAAGTATATGGGATACTAAGGCGACATTCCTTGTGAAATCAGGAGTCAAATACTAGTGTTGCAAGAGAAGTGATCAGACAGTGAATGACCTGGAAAGAAAGGAGACATGTATTATTATTAGTGATATCCCGAACAGTTCGCCCACGGACTATTCGCGGCGATTTTTGCATGTTTGCGTTCGCAGCGAATGGCGAACACATTCGCTTTTGGGTTCGCCCCCTATTCTTTATCATTGAGGAAACTTTGACCCTGCACCTCACAGTCAGCAGACACATTCCAGACAATCAGCAGCATACACTCCCTTCCAGAGCCTTCCATCTGAAGGACAGCAACCCAAAAAGCCCTTTTTAGGGCTAGAACATAATTTATTTTATTTTATAATTTTTTTCTGTCCAATCTAATTGCATATGCCTGCCTGCCAGCGTGTGTGTGTGACAGGCTAACACCTAACAGCTTATATTGTGCTCAGTGAAATAAAACAACACTTTTTTGACTGTAATAGATTGAATATCAGTTGCCTGCCTACAGGCGTGTGTGTGAAGCCTATTGCATCTACTCTGCCAACTTTTGCCAGTGCACAGTGACACTCATATCTGGTGGCACCTTAGATTGCACGCGCAGTGCCCCAAATTTGAAGTGGGAGGACCGACCAAGCATCTTTTTCCATCTCCCGCTTCCAAAAATCAATGCCATATACACGTCCCCTGGACGTAACAGGGATTAATCCGATAGGAATAGTACTACTTAACAGTACACACACATAATAACGCAGACAGAGGCAACGCGTATAATCTTCCATGCTGTGCAGTGGAAGCCCCCAGACTCTGACCTGTGTATAATATTCCATGCTGGGCAGTGGAAGCCCCCAGACTCTGACCTGTGTATAATATTCCATGCTGGGCAGTGGAAGCCCCCAGACTCTGGGAGTCTGAAGAAGAGGAGTCAGAGGAGGAAGGTGGCTTTGAGGAGGTGGAAGACCAAACACAGCAGGCGTCCCAGGGGGCTTGTTGTCACCTTTCGGGGACCCTTGGTGGCTGGGTGGAGGAAGAGACCTTCAATGACATCAGTGAGGACAAGGAACGGGACATGGCTAGCTTGGTATCCAACCTTGTGCAAATGGGGAGTTTGCGGTTGTGCAAAGGGATTGTTTGCGGTGCATTAAACGGGGAGATTGGTCTGTTACTGTGAAGCGGGTGTAACCCTTACACTATCTGATCGATACATCATACCTGATGTTTTAAAGCACGTTATTCCAAACAATTTAGGAATGTTAGGTGATTTATGCCCTTTATGGCTTAAAACCAGACTCTGCATCAACTATGTAATTTTCCGGGGGAGTTTTGCCATGGATCTCCCTCCGGCATGCCACAGTCCAGGTGTTAGTCCCCTTGAAACAACTTTCCCATCACTATTGTTGCCAGAAAGAGTCCCTGTGGGTTTTGAAATTCGCCTGCCCATTGAAGTCTATGGCGGTTCGGCGATGTTTGCCCGTTCGCGAACATTTGATGAAGTTCGCTTTCGCTTTTCGCGAACCCAAAATTTGATGTTCGCGACATCACTAATTATTATTATTATCTTTATTTATCTAGCGCCAACATATTCCGTAGCGCTGTACAGGGGTATGTATGCATAATGGGTGAGATTGTAGATCACATGTGGAGAGCAAGGATTTAGTATGGATGGCAGGGGAGAAAGAAGAAAATTGTCACTGATGTCAAAGAGGACATTCTATTCGCTCTGTTGATGTAATTGTTGAATAAACGTTTTAGAATTAAAAGACATAGTTATATAGTAATGGAGGTTAAAAAATACTTTTAGTCCATCAAGTTCAACCTTTTTAGATCTCATCTGATCTGCAATATCTGGGTTAATTGATCCAGAGGAAAACCCTGGACTAGTGAGAAAATCAGTTGCCCATTTGTATTTGGCACATAATTATTGATACACATTTAATATTTTTTATTTTCAAAAAACATCAAACTTAAATGTAAATAGAAATTTTCTGTATAGAGTACATTTATGTAATCTTTTTTCAGAAAGTCCTTGTTAACTAGGTATTTACAGACCAACAATGTTTCAACTGCAGGAGCCATGGGCATAACTGCATTTTCACAGAGAGTCTTCATTTTAGCAGACTTTGCTAGTTCATGGATGTTCTTTTTTAGGCAAAGGGGCTCAGCTATAGAACAGGACAAGCAAGGTTTGCTAGTATACTTGCAAGATGCCTTTTACGGAGTTTTATAAATGAGGCAAGGAGTCAAATGTTGAAATCTTATCTGAACCCACCAATGAGCCATCAAATCCCTCTCCCTCCTCCATATTGTATACAAATAAAACTTGGCCAGCAGAAAGCATAAAAGGCACAAACATGGCATTGTTCATGGTATCATTCAAACCCAATCCCTTAAATATCATATAAATCTCCTAACAAACAAATATCCCATCTACCCCAATCGAACATATAGGGTAATCCAGTTTTTCTACCCAACAAGTCTTAAAGGGTACCAGGTGAGGGGAATGTGAGTAACCGTCTCTGTTTTGACAGGTAGTTGGGGGAGTAACAGTGGCCCAGATACTATAATGAATCTTGGGCTCTAATAAAGATCTTCTTAATGGAAAAGTATTTGTTATGCAATCCTATAGGTCATTTAGCTGGTGGAGACAGTCCAGAGAGTGGAAAAAATCCAGATTGTGGTTTTAGCCAATTCTTTGTATTGTCGTTTTAGCTATGGCTTTACCTAGATTTGGTCAGCTTGTGTAGTGCATGTTGAGTGTAGGTGATGGAAGCGCAGATTAAAGGGCCACTGTAGACTGATGAAACTTCACATATTTGTGAGGTATGTGACAAGATAAGATTAGCATTTACTGTGTGCAAGACAGGTGCATAAAGGCATTTTAGAGTTTTATACTTTTGAATTGTTTCATGTGGGACTCCATCTACTGCGCATGTCCGGATAGTGTCAATTGGTTGCCGTAGTAACGGCAGCGTTTAAAAGAGGGCCAGACGGCTTAGCTAATTTTACCTTGACAAAGACGTCTGATGACGTCGAAACGTGTCAGCCTTTGATGACGTGGCATGCCTTGCAGCTAAGGGCACGCTGGCGTAATTTCTACTAACAGTACTGTATTTTAGATATTTAGAGGATGTATGCTTACCCTCCCTGTCCGTTTCCATATGTGTGAATGCTGTTGCCTCTATATGAGTTAGACCTAGCAAATAATAGATGGGTCATAGAGTGGGAGATAGCCTGCTGGTTATCATTTACCCTTTAGTACCCCTTTTTCCATATCATGCTGATCTCTGCAATGGGATATGGGCAAAATATAAGTGAATCCTTATAAGAGGAGTATTCTTGTGAGGGCATTATGTATATCTTAGCCCTTTAAGACACAGGATAGAGGAATTCTTATGATAAAAATTGTGCCCTTTCTATAAGGCAGATGCATATGGAATACTCAGATCTTTGAAAAATAACTTAGATGTATTTAAGCAAGGTCTCATATAAGCAAACAAGTACAGCATCTATTAGATATATATATATCATGCCAGACTATCTCAGAAATTCCACATTGTAAACCCTAGCAAATAATGGTCATCTGTATGGAAATCATTATTATTATTATTATTATTATCTTTATTTATATCGCGCCAACATATTCCGTAGCGCTGTACAGGGGTTGAGTACATAGCAGAAAACAAATTAAACACCTTGTAAAGAATGGAGGGCCCTGTTTTTCAGCATAAAATCAAATGTACATAGAGCTTGTTTCCAAGGCCTGACACAAGATTGAAAACTCGCAAACTTACAATCTAACTTAAATCATCCAGCAGCATTATATTTATTAACCTTTTATTGCATACTAACTGCATTTGCATTAATAAAGACAGGATTAATTGAGCTGGATAAGCCATCTACTATCCCCTTGAAGTACTGTTAGGTATGAACTTATTTACCCCTCTATTGAGAGTTTAAAATATTATCAAGTGGGTACATGTTCACACATCAGATAGCCTATTTTATCTTTCTTTTTCCAATCCGGGATTTTTTAATATAAAAATTGTTTTTAAGAATATCGCCATTGTTACCCCTTATCAATAAAGATTCTATTTTTTTATTATTTCATCCCAAATTTGTATATAGACTGGGACTCCATCTTAGACTACTAGCCTGTCTGTAGCTTGAATTATATCATATGTTCTAAGAACAAAAACAACATTCTGTCATCATTAAAGGACAACCGCACAATGGAAAAAAAAAAGCAGAATTAAGCAGAAAATGGTCATACATCTAGTTCTTAATTAGAAAAAAATATGTTGATACCTCTGTAGGACCCTGAAGAGACTCATGGTGCCTTGATGGAAGTTGTGTGTGAAAAGGGCATTTGTTGTAGTGAATTATGCAAGGTATCTGCTTCTGGGCCAGTGAGACGGAAGGGTTTTGTGTCTATTTCAATCTTATCCAATTATCTTTACAATGATGTAACAAACACAAAATGGATTCCTATAGTTATAAACAAAGTCTTCAAAAAAAAGTTTGTCTTGAACTACAGTGGTCCTTTCGAGCAGAATTAGAGACAATAGTTAAAAATTAAAGGCGGCCTGGGGTAGGACAAAAGCCAGTACAGAATGTTGTGTGATAGGGATCCAAATTCCAGGTTTGTTCTGTAATAGTTTTTTTTATGCAGGTGGTATTCATAGCGGGGTGGATAGCTGTATCATAGGTAAGGACTACAAGGCTATATATTAGGACCCTACCTATTTAACTTATATGCAGAATACATCATGGGCCATGCTGTACTAGATGAATCAAAGCTGGAATTAAAATATGCAGGAGAAATATATGAAGTTAAAAGAAGAAAGCATAATACTCTCGGCATCAACAAGGCTAAGATTATGTCAACCAGCCTATTAATCCTTGGAACATAGATAGGCAGCACATAGAGACAGTGACAGATTTTATTTTCCTTAGCCCAAAGATTACTGCTTCTTAGGAGGAAAGCTATGGTAAATATGTACTGGGTATTAAAGAGCAAAGACATCACATTGTCAGTATAGTAAGTTATGGACTTCCTTGTAATAACATACAGCTGTGCGAACTGGACAATAAGAAAGCCTGAGCACTGAAGGATAGACACTTTTGAATTGCCTTTCTGGAGGAAAGTCTTGTGAGTTACCTGGACTGCAAGACTATCAAACCAATCCAAGTTTAAGGACATAAAACCAAATTGCTTACTGGAAGGATTAATAGTAAAGCTAAAAATTAAAATACAGGTTTCACTAGAAAACACTGATGCTAGGAAAGATGGAAGTCTAAAGGCGTGAGAGGACAGTAGAGGATAAGATGGTAGATAGTATTACGGAAGCAACAAACATGAACTTGAGTCGAACCAGACTGAACAACAGCAATCTAGATTTCTTTAGGGTAGTTTGAATAAGGTGGTGATTAGCAGTATATTTCTCTTAAACCATATAAGCAAATAGTTTTTCTGTCACCCTCAAATACAGCAACATCAATTAAGAGCAGTTTCTGATTGAATTCAAATTATCGTTAACCGGGAATTCAAATCCGTTTTGCTTCCTTGATTAACAAAAGTTCCTAATAGTTTGTGTGTGTGCTGCAGTGTATTTTCTTACCTTTTCTGACTGCCTGTTCTAATATTTGACTTAGTGTGGACCTTTAATTATAAACATTATTATTTGTCATGTGTCTAGTAAATGCCTTATTCAATTGCAGCTCAGCCAATTGAATAGGGCTCTATTTAAGCACATAGCATATTTCTTTTACAGAAGTTTTTAGTTTGTGAAGACCTTGCCTTTGGATAGAAGTTCACGAACTAAAAACTTCTGTAAAAAAAGAAAAATGCTATGTGCTGAAATAGTGCCCTATTCAATTGGCTGAATCGCAATTTAATAAGGCTGTAAATTTATAATATTTTGCTCTGTAAAACGTGAATATTTTTATATCCCCACCCCCAAAGGACTTGATCTTTTAACCTAACAGAATTTAGTATTTTTAGCATTACTTACCACTGGGATTTGTCTCTCCAGTCTTGGCTAAACCTATTTGTGAATATGTGTTTCCCATAGGCAAGGAATATATTGAAAACAATGTCCAGTGTGATATATTAGTGTATATTGTTTTCCTGAATTTGTTTCATAAACCAGCATGCATTCTTGGCTAAGAAACTATGTTGGGACAACCCTTTTTAATTATATTCTAAGTATGAGCATTCAAAAGTAAAGCAACATTATCAGTAGTAAAAGAAGAGAGTGCGGATGATAAATAAGCATGTCATCCTGTAGGAGGTTGATAATTAAGGGCCATCTGTCAAGTGTTGAAAGGAAAGTTACAAATATAGCATCTTTGAAGCTAACAAAAATCTACCTTCAGCAAACAATAAACCTAAAACATGCACATTTTCTCGATTTAAATATATGGGCCTTAATGATTACACTTTTCAACAAAGATTTGATCACATATTCATGTTTGTTTCTTCTGTATTTTTTGTGCTTAATTCAGAAATGTGTTAAGAATTTGTGTTTCATCCATGGCTTTTGAGTGAACGATATTCTCATTTTTAATAATAGCTCATAAAGTGACTACTTGAAAGTAGGTATCATAGATGATACTATGAAGTAACTGGTTTGTATGTTGTTGCTTGTCAACCCAGAGTTTGAATCATAAGGCTAGACAGGCATAGACATGTACTCTTTTTATATTTCATTATGGGACCATACGCACAGTTTTGTTTAAATTGTGTGTTTTAAAAATGTATGTTGTGCTTAAAATATCCATTGTGCCATGAAAATGTGCCAATCATCCAAGTAGCTTCTTTTACGTATATGATGAGTTAACTTTTATATCTCAAACACAAACTTTTTTTCTTGTTAGGAAACTGTATGAGCTACAGTGCCTTGCAAAAGTATTCACTCCCCTTGGCATTTTTCGTGTTTTGTTGTCTCACAACCTGGAATTAACATGGATTATTTGAGGATTTGCATCATTTAATTTACAGAACATGCCCACACCTTTGAAGAGGTTTTTTTTTTATTATTATTGTGAAGCAAACAACAAATAGAACAAAATAACAGAAAAAGTCCATGTGCATAACTATTCACCCCCCTAAAGTCAATACTTTATAGAGTCACCTTTTGCGGCAATCACAGCTCAAAGTTGCTTTGGATACGTCTATATGAGCTTGCCACATCTTACCCCTGGGATTTTTGCACATTCCTCCTTGCAAAACTGCTCTAGCTCCTTCAAGTTGGATGGTTTGCGCTTGTGAACAGCAATCTTTAAGTCTGACCACAGATTTTCTAAATGGATTGAGGTCTGGGCTTTGACTAGGCCATTCCAACACATTTACATGTTTCCGCTTAAGCTGTAATTCCGAGCGTGGCTCTGGGTTAATTTACTGTTCCGAAATCTGTAACCCCGAGCCACGCTCGGGGTTACTGCAGGGGGCCCAGTGCTGCCAAAATTACCTGGGCCCCCTCAGCACACCATTCCTCCTCCTCCTTCCCCCGTTATCATCCTCCTCCCCCCTGATCATCTTCCTCCTCCTCCCCCCTGATCATCTTCCTCCTCCTCCCCCCTGATCATCCTCCTCCTTCCCCCTAACCTCCTCCTCACTACCCCCTCTCCAGTCCCTATCCCCCTCTCTCCTTACTTGTTATTGTAATCAGATGAGCTGCCTGCTCATCTCTCCCCCCGCAGCATGTCTTCCGGCAGTGAACTGGTGGATAGGGACTAGAGGGGGGAAGTGAGTAGGAGGTTAGAGGGAAGGAGGAGGAGGATCAGCGGGGAAGGAGGAGGATGATAATTGGGGAAAGGGAGGATGATAAGGAGGATAAGGGGAAAAAGGAGGAGGGGAAGGGAGATGATTGGAGAGAGGGAGAGTGAGGAGGAGGGATGGCGAAAGGGCGGAGGATAAGGGGGAAAGGGTGGTATGATTATGTCAGTATTTAACATGTTAAAGCGGTACATAAAAAAATACTGACATAATCATACCGCCAGGCAGGTTAAACCACTCAAGTGTTGCTTTTGCAGTGTGTTTGGGGTCATTGTCCTGCTAGAAGGTGAACCTTCTTCCAACCCTTAAATTATGCAGAGTGGTACAGGTTTTGCTCAAGAATATCCCTGTATTTAGCACCATCCATCTTTCCCTCAACTCTGACCAGTTTCTCAGTCCCGGCTGCTGAAAAACATCCCCACAGCATGATGCTGCCACCACCACGTTTCACTGTGGGGATGGTGTTCTTTGGGTGAAGTGATGTGTTGGGTTTACGTCAGACATAGCGTTTTCTTTGATGGCCAAAAAGTTCAATTTTAGTCTCATCATACCAGAGCACCTTCCTGCATACATTTTGGGAGTCTCCCACATGCCTTTTCGCAAACTCAAAACGTGCCATTTTGTTTTTTGCTGAAAGTAATGGCTTTTTTTGGCCACTCTGCCATAAAGCCCAACTCTATGGAGCATACAGCTTATTGTCGTCCTATGTACAGATACTCCAGTCTCTACTGTGGAACTCTGCAGCTCTTCAAGGGTTACCTTAGGTCTCTGTGCTGCCTCTCTGATTAATGCCCTCCTTGCCTGGTCCGTGAGTTTTGGTGGGCGGTTGTCTCTTGGCAGGTTTTCTGTTGTGCCATGTTCTTGATTAACAATACATGGGTAAAATATGGCAGTGACGAGTTAAAAACAATAAACATTGAACACTATGTTTTATATTTTATTAATAACATTAACCTTACAAAGTGATACAAATTTAAATCTTTTGTAATAGTACCATAAAATAACTCTTTACATTTGAGGGATAAACAACTAAATTCATGTGTTTCTTGTCACCAGCATACAATTCACCCTGGATTTTATGTTTGTGTACTTGTGTATCTTTGTGATCATTGCTGTGGTGGAGCTACTGCTGGAGTAGCAGGTACAAAGCACCCAGGTGAACTACAGGGTTGGGCACCTACAACCAGCAGTGCACTTAGGTAAAGGGGGACTATTAATTTATTAAAGGAAAAGGTCAGATATTTATTTTTATAGGAAGGTTACCTGATCACTCTAAGGGTGATCTGACCACCAACTCATATTTTTGGCTTTTTATTTAGTGTCCCTCCATTTACTAGCTCCTCCACTACATATTTACTTCTCTTACTTACTATATAATACTTTAGTTGTATTTACATACAGTGTAAATGTATCACAAATTAGACAGTGTGTGGTATAAGGGCTTCCACCTGTTGTCTTGCCCCTATCATTCTGCATTCTCCAGATGAAAGAGATTATTTTCCAGATCCTCTCAAACAAATGTTTTATGGCAGGTAACTAAGAAACCAAGAAGGATTATTATTAATAGAAAGTGTATGGTGTTTGAGAATGCTTTAGGCTGTTCAATAAAAATGTACATTTCAAGAACAATAATGAACCTTCGGTGATTGTTGATTTGTGGTTCCTTCTTAAATAAACATACTTGTTCTTTGACAGGTACATTATGCTGTTTAGTAATATAAAGATATTTAAATAATGTATCTGAAAAAATCATATGAGCAATTCTTTGTGAATTACTTTGAACACACATAGATAAAAATAAAATACAAATTATGTACTGAACAAACACCTCAGTGCCTACAGCCCTCTAACCAAATCACTATTCATCATGCACCTATCTAACAGTCTGTCTAACCGTCTCACAACAAAATCCTTGTTTGGATTGTAAGTTCTTCAGACTAGCAACGTCCAATCTGTTACATTGTGTTTTCTTTTAAATTTCTGTATACCCTATAGTTTGTTTTCTCACTGTATTTATTTTGCCTAGTTTACTGTGTTGTACCATTGTAAATAATTCTAGAAAATGTTACCACATAATTAATAGAGAGTAATAATGTGTTTGACATTCATCAGAAACAAAATAAGAACTTAAAGGACCACTGTTGTAATTTTTTTTCTATATGATCTTATGAATTACTAAACTTGATATTTGGCAAAACATCTTTAGAAAGTTATAAAATATACACTCAACCTTTGTTTTTCTCATTTACTGCAGGCATCCATTTTCTTTTATTTCATACAAAGGAAAAATAGCATACATATAGGCAATACTATTAGTTACTGTAAGCTATATCTAGTAGTATTATGGATAGAAAATAACCTTTATTTGTAAGCGTTTGTGAAAAAAATGTGTAAACTTTCAGTCCCTCAATAATTACATTGGTTTACAAGTTTTTTTTTTGTTTAAATAATTTTTATTGAAATTCAAGGAAAGTACACAAAATTTAATTATACGTTGCCCATTTTTTTTTTATCATTTTCATTTAGTTCCGCTGAAATCTTACTCATCGTGTATCTGTATTAAATTTTTCTCTTAGGGATATTCTAATTGTTGTATATATTATGTATTTATATAATTGCCTTTTTTTAATGAACACAGGTTTACAATATGTCCTCAGTGAATAAAATAAATCGGTAGATTTTGATCTGTTCAGGAGAGACCTCTACCTCATCCTATGTACTAGAGACCTGCACTAAACCCATATTGTGCGTGTCCTCAGAGGTGAAAACAAGTACATGTGGAACATCCAGATAATATTATTAACGATAATAATAACAATAATAGAAAGAAGACTGCCTACAGTGCCTTGCAAAAGTATTCACCCCCCCCCCCCCCCCCCCCCTTGGCATTTTTTGTGTTTTGTTGCCTCACAACCTGGAATCAGTTCTGTAAATCAGTGCAGTGTTTTCTTTCCTGTGGGATGTAATCAGGGTCCAGGTGAGAGTGGGTGTGGCTTGGCCTGTGTAAAGGTTTATCTGTGTGCATTTTGTGGTGTTCTGTTTGCATCCGTTCTGTGAGGCAGGACAGTGTTTTCTGTCCTGTGCTCATTTATCATTGTGCAGGTGAGTAGGCAGGGTCTATTTTAAAAAGGGAAGAGCGAGCTTGGGAGCTTGCAATCATTTCTAGTGTAAGTGTAGTTAGTGTGTAGGGGATTGAATAAAAGGAGGGAATTCAAAGAAAAGGGGTATTATAAGAAAAAATAGAAAACAAACATATTTTTTTTCTGTTTTGTTTGGGTTATGGTGTAGAAAAGCAATCTTTATACAAATACATTGATTTGTTTTCTCACTGTATTTTTGTAACTGATAATTATTAGTTAGTCCAGTGGCAATCTCACGTAGTGTACATCCTGCTACATGTATGCACTACTGGAACAGATGATCCAGGGTCCATAGCTCTGTGACAGGTGTGAGCATGTTGCCTCTGGAAGTTCAAATTGAAGAACTAGAGAGGAGAATTGCAACACTTCATAATATTGTCACACTGGAAAGAGAGTTGGTGCTCACTGAGCACAGTTTAGCTGGGCCTTCCATGGAGGGTGGAGCTGGGGCTAGTGAGGATGTCCAGGGAGGTAGCTGGGTTACAGTTAGAAGGTGAATCAGGGGGAACAGGAGGAGGCAGGCCAGTTCTGAGTTGGCAAACACCAACAGATTTGCCAGATTGAGTGAAACTGTTGGGGATGTCCATTCAGGAATGGCAACGCCAGATAGAGCTATTCCCTCTATCAGTCGGGAGAACAGTTCTACTGGAGGAGTGGGAGGGCAGATTAGGCAGAGCAACAGGCAGGTTTTGGTTGTAGGGGACTCTATTATTAGGAAGGTAGACAGGGTGATTTGTCACCCAGCTCCCAGCAATCGAACAGTTTGCTGTCTCCCGGGTGCTCGGGTTGTGGATCAGGTGGATAAATTATTGTGAAGGGCTGGAAATGAATCCGCGGTCTTGGTACATATTGGTACCAATGACAAAGTAAGTGGAAGATGGAGTGTCCTAAAGAATGATTTTAAAGAACTAGGGAATAAGCTTAAAGCAAGGACCTCCAAGGTAGTATTTTCTGAGATACTACCAGTGCCACATGCTAGCCCAGGGAGACAGAAGGAGCTTAGGGAGGTTAATGCGTGGCTAAAAAAGTGGTGCAGTGCAGAGGGTTTGGGGTTTTTAGAGCACTGGGCTGACTTCTCCCTTGGGTACAATCTCTATAGCAGGGATTGATTCAACCTTAATGATGAGGGAGCTTTTATGCTAGGGGATAGGATAATAGAACGGCTGGGGGAGTTTTTAAACTTGTAGGTGGGGGGTGGGGTACTATATAGAAGTATTAGGGTAAAAAGGGTAGAGGGGGAAAGGGATGAATTATTTACCCATGGGCGAGGAGAAGGGGGAGGGTTACAATAGACAGTACGGAGGTATGAATAGGAGCCTCAAATACAGTGGCAAGTATCAAGACCCACTCTCTGGCTGGGGTCTGTTGATCGGATTTGGGTGACTCTGGACTATTGGATTACAGGAACATCATGTCTCAGCCCTTGGGTTAGACTGAGCAATATTGACAGTAAGTCTGATGAATCTTACTGCAAGCATATGTCCCCGGGTAAATAATACATCTACACACCACGTCTTGATGAAAATTATGAACCACGTTTTATTTTGGAAAAACATATTTAAAACATTTCACACACACACAGTGGAGGGAGTGGCTACTCTTAGTCAAACCCTCATTCCCCTCTGGCCATTCTCACAGAAGTAATTTGTGGGAACTTATTAGTCTCCTCCCCAGGGCCTCCCCCAGGCGTGGCTACTAGTTCATTTTTGGTCTGGGTCTCAGACTGGAAACATCCTGTTATTAGCTCTTGGACTATGCCCCTGGGCTTGTGGTTGGGAAACCCCATACTATACCATTGTCCTGCGGTGCCTGGCAGTCTGGCCAATCTCTTTGTTTAAGTTATCTCCTTTGTTTACACTGAGGACCATATGGCCAACTCCTGACTGAGAGTTTGTACAATGGGGGAGGGTTGACTAATTAAAACATAGCTATAACTCCACAATACAATATACAATATAATACTAACATTTTATCACCCATAACACAATATACAGATGGCGGCGATTGGTATATACCAGTGCCTCCTGGTAGGCACAACTAGTGGCCAACTTGAGTTATGACAACTGCCCCCCCAAGTGTAGCCTGAGAACATCAAGGGTCCATGATTTTCTCAGCTACGCTGATACTCATAGCTCCAGTTGGCGTGATAATCCATCTGCATTTTGATGGAGTTTACCCCTACGATGCTGTATTTGAAAATTGAATGTCTGTAGTGCCAGGCTCCATCTTAGCAAACGTCCATTTTCTCCGGCTACCTTAGACAGCCAGCACAAGGGGTTATGGTCGGTGGTCACAGTGAATGGTCGTCCATATAAATAATGTTGAAGTTTGCGCAAAGCCCAAACTACGGCCAAACATTCCTTCTCCACAGTAGCATAGGCCGTTTCACGCTGCAACAATTTCCTGCTCAAATACGCAACAGGATGCTCCACTCCTTGATCATCTGTCTGGCTTAGCACAGCCCCTATGCCATACATGGAGGCATCTGTCTGGACCACAAAGGGTCGGTTATAGTCCGGGGCAGCCAATACTGGGGAACAAGTCAGAGCTTCCTTGAGGTTCTGGAAGGCAGTTTGACATGCAGGAGTCCATGTCACTTCCCTGGGCAATTTCTTTTTGGTCAAATCGGTCAGTGGCTTGGCTGTAGTGCTGAAATCAGGAATGAACTTGCGGTAATACCCAGTGATGCCCAAGAAAGCTAGTACCTGCTTTTTAGTCTTAGGGACAGGCCAAGCTGCAATACCCTCTACTTTGGCTGGTTCTGGCCTTAACTTCCCACTACCTACCCAGTGACCCAAGTACTGCACCTCTGCCTTTGCCCACTGGCACTTATCTGGTCTTATGGTCAACTTGGCTTGCTTAATGGCCTGCATAATTCTAGCAATATGTTCTATATGCTCCTCCCAGGTCTGACTAAAGATGGCTATATCGTCCAAGTAAGCCTGAGCATACTCCTGGTGCCCATGTAACAATTTGTCTACCAGTCGCTGGAAGGTAGAAGGGGCATTTTTCATCCCAAAAGGCATTACCTTAAATTGGTATAGTCCAAAGGGGGTGACAAATGCGGACTTCTCCCTAGCTGACTCTTCCAAAGGGATCTGCCAATATCCCTTGGAGAGATCCAGCGTGGTTAAATACTTGGCAGTACCTAATCGGTCCAACAACTCGTCCATGCGTGGAACAGGGTATGCATCCGTTTTTGTTTTATCATTCAGCCTACGATAATCCACGCAGAAGCGAGTTGTGCCATCTTTTTTGGGTACCAATACGACAGGAGATGCCCATGGACTACTGGATTCTTCAATAACCCCTAATTGTAACATCTTGCGTAATTCTGCTTGTATGCTTGCCCTAACAGCTTCATGGACTCGGTATGGGTGTTGTTTTAATGGGGCACATTCCCTTGTCACCACTACATGAGCTGCTAGGGGGGTACACCCAGGGTCAGTAGTAAATAAGGGTTTGAAGGGTTTTAGTTTGCCTAAAAGCTGCTCCTGCTGCTCTGTGCTTAGGTTTTTGGCCTGGTGAAGGCCATCTTCTAGCGTTTTCTGCTCTGCCTTTTGCAACATGTCTGGTATCTGCCCTTCCTCTGGGTCATCCTCTGTGGCCCTGCAAATGGCTAACATATGAGCTGCTCGCTTTACATATACTTTTAAGCGATTAATGTGGGCCACCCTGGTAACCACTCTTTCTGGATCTACCATAACCACATATGACTTGTTGCCCAGTTTTTTGCTAATTCTATAAGGTCCCTTCCACAAAAACTGTAACTTATCCTGGGGCTGAGGTTCCAACATGAGCACCTCCATCCCTTCCTCCAGTTCCCTGTCACTGGTTCCTGCCTTGTAGTATCTCCTATCTCTCTCTTGCGCTTTACGCATATTGCTCCTCACAATTCCAGCCAACCTAGCCATATTTTCCCTGAAAGCTAATACATAGGTAGCCACTGGTACAGGGTGGTGACTATACTCCCCTTCCCACGTCTCCCTGATCACGCTCAAGGGTCCTCTCACCGGCCTACCATATAGAAGTTCAAAAGGGGAATACCCTGTAGATTCCTGAGGTACCTCTCGGTAGGCAAAGAGCAGACAAGGCAACAATCGTTCCCAGTCTGGCTCCTGATCAGTAAAAGTACGGATCATGTGTTTGAGTGTCCCATTGAAGCGCTCACAGAGGCCATTGGTTTGGGGATGGTAGGGGGAAGCTGTAATGTGTCTTATGCCACACATGGACCATAACTGTTCGGTCACTTTGGCCATAAATTGGGGCCCTCGGTCAGACAAAATTTCCTGAGGAAACCCTGTCCTTGTAAAGATAGTCATTAATGCCCCTGCCACCTTAGGAGCTGAGATACTGGATAAAACCACTGCCTCAGGATACCTGGTGGCATAATCTACCATGGTGAGAATACATTTCTTGCCGGTCTTGCTAACCCTAGCTAGTGGCCCAACAATGTCTATGGCTACCCTTTGAAATGGTGTCTCCATCACAGGGAGTGACTGTAGGGGAGCTCTGCTATTTTTTTTAAACGGCTGGGTCCTTTGGCACGCATCACAGGATCTACAGTACTCTTTTACATCCTGATTTAATCCTGGCCAAAAAAATACCTCTACTACCCTACACAGAGTTTTCTTCTGCCCCAAATGCCCTCCCAGAGGAATCTCATGGGCTATCTGTAATACCTTGCCTCTATACTGTTGTGGGACCACTAACTGCTTTCGTGGTTCCCTTTCTACCTCATCCTTCCCAGGCACCTTGATTCTGTACAACAACCCCTGTTCCCATACAAAACTATCTAGATCATCTACTGATTTGCCCTGGGCGGCCCTGTCCCTTACCCCTGCTAAAGTTTCATCTTCCTGCAATGCTATTCTAAGTTCTTCCCCCTTTGCCCAGCCTAAGGTCAATGTCGTAGCCAGCAAGTCACTTACCCTGGGTTCTGGGTATTCCGTCTGGTCCTGGTTCATCCTGCATCCATTGGCTCTGGTTTGAGCTCTTGTTAAGGGCTGTACATACTGGCTCACCATGTGACCCAAATCGTTCCCTAGCAGAACATCCGCAGGCAGGTTATCCATAACTCCTACCTCTGTAGATTTACTTCCAGTGCCCCAGTCCAATTGAATGCGAGCCATGGGAATGGGAAATTGTTTTCCCCCAGCAACCATAACCCACATTTGCCTCTGTATGCAGTCTGAGGTGCGCACCCACTTAGGTAGAACTACAGTGACTGCGGATCCTGAGTCACGGTAACCCACAGCCCTGTGACCCCGCACCCAGACTGGTTGTCTGTGCTGTTCCCCGGAGTCCTTCTGTGCTCTCCTCACCGTGTGGATCCCATGGCACCATCCCTCTGCTTCTGGCTCCCAGGGAGCTGCGTTGGGAGGTCCTGCTCCAGCATCCCATTCCCCCAGGTAATTCACTGCAGGCTGTCCTCTCTGATGCCTCTGAAGCTGAGGACAATCTCTTGCTATGTGGCCCTGCTGGTTGCACTTGAAGCACTCTCTATTGGGAAATCTGGGCTCTGGGTGTGCTCTGGGAACAGGTCCTGACTTGATACCCCGCTGTCCATATGCGTTCTGGGGCTGCGCCCAGGCCACATGGCTAGGCGCATTGCGTGCAATAGGGGCCTGTCGTGTTGTCCCCAAGTCTCTTGAGCCCCGGTCTGTATGCCCATTAGAGTTGGTAATCTGGGGAACTCTCTTAGTTCTGGTACTAACAAAATGGTCGGCCAGGCTAGCTGCCTGGTCCCCATCTACTGGCTTCTGATCCTGCAGCCAATCCCTCAATTCTGGTGCGCAAAGTTGCAAAAATTGCTCCATTAGCACCACCTCCAAAATTTGTTCTGCTGTGGTGGCCCCTTGTGTAGACCACCACTGAGTGCAGGCACGCCTTAGTTTACACATTACCTCAACATGAGTGTCCTCTGGTCCCTTGGTAGTGCCTCTGAATCTGGCCAAAAAAGTTGCAGGGGTTACGGCATATCTGCCTAGTAACACTGTACATAAATGGTTGTAATCCATGGCTAGATGTGGAGGAAGGGCCCGACAGGCTGCGCTGGCCTTTCCAGTCAACTTAGTCAATAGTAACTTGGCCCATTCTTCAGGAGGTATGTCCTGTACCTTACATTGTTGCTCAAACTCTTGGATAAATCCGTCAATGCTGTCTTTATCATCCTGGAACTGTTTAAAATTCTGATATGCCAGTTTGACTCTTACTGGCATCTCTGCAGGGTTGACCCCAAGCCTTTGCTGAGCTTGGACACTCACCCCTGTACGTTCTTCCTGTATTTGCTGCTTTATTAGGTTCAGTCCTTTAATTGCCTCTTCCAGCGTTATCTGCCCGGGGCAAAACTCCCTGGCTTCACTGAACCTGCGTCTTGCCTCCTTTAGGATATCATCTGGCTGTCCTTCTTCCTGCTGAGATCTTGGGGTCCTTGGTAGTGTGCTTAGCCCCTCACCCAACTCCTCTTTTTCCAGCTGTTCTGCATCATACCTTCTCAAGGCTGCTATCACATCTGCTGGTTGGTCCCTTTTCTTCCGGGGAATTCCTTTTAGTTTCTGCGCCTTTCTCAGTTCTGCTGAGGACATGTCCTCATACTGCTGTTCCATCCTCAGTCCTTTCCTCTAGAGTCTCCAACCACTGCCACCAGTTATCAAGACCCACTCTCTGGCTGGGGTCTGTTGATCGGATTTGGGTGACTCTGGACTATTGGATTACAGGAACATCATGTCTCAGCCCTTGGGTTAGACTGAGCAATATTGACAGTAAGTCTGATGAATCTTACTGCAAGCATATGTCCCCGGGTAAATAATACATCTACACACCACGTCTTGATGAAAATTATGAACCACGTTTTATTTTGGAAAAACATATTTAAAACATTTCACACACACACAGTGGAGGGAGTGGCTACTCTTAGTCAAACCCTCATTCCCCTCTGGCCATTCTCACAGAAGTAATTTGTGGGAACTTATTAGTCTCCTCCCCAGGGCCTCCCCCAGGCGTGGCTACTAGTTCATTTTTGGTCTGGGTCTCAGACTGGAAACATCCTGTTATTAGCTCTTGGACTATGCCCCTGGGCTTGTGGTTGGGAAACCCCATACTATACCATTGTCCTGCGGTGCCTGGCAGTCTGGCCAATCTCTTTGTTTAAGTTATCTCCTTTGTTTACACTGAGGACCATATGGCCAACTCCTGACTGAGAGTTTGTACAATGGGGGAGGGTTGACTAATTAAAACATAGCTATAACTCCAAAATACAATATACAATATAATACTAACATTTTATCACCCATAACACAATATACAGATGGCGGCGATTGGTATATACCAGTGCCTCCTGGTAGGCACAACTAGTGGCCAACTTGAGTTATGACAGCAAGCACTTCACAACAGCAGAGCCATAGCAACATAAAGTGTATGCTTGCTAATGCAAGAAGTTTGCCTGGGAAAATGGGCAAGCTAGAATTATTAGCACTAAAAGAAAAATGGGACTTAATAGGCATTACTGAAACATGGTGGGATGAATCTCATGACTGGACAGTTAATTTGGATGATTATAACTTATTTAGGAAAGATAGGGGAAATAGTAAGAGGAGGAGGGATCTGTCTGTATGTTAAGCCTGAATTTAAGCCTATAGTCAGAGAAGATATTTATGCTGGAGCTAGCGGCAACATTGAATCTTTGTGGGTTGAGCTAAATAGTGGAGGAGCTAATTCTAAACGCATATTGGTGGGAGTATGCTATAACCCCAAATATAATTGAAGGTAAGGAAATACAATTATTGTTACAGATTGGAAATGCAGCTAAGCACGGGCAAGTTCTAATAATGGGAGACTTGAATTACCCTCAAATAAACTGGATAAATGAGACCAGCAGCTCAGCTAAAGGGAGCAGGTTCTTGAGTACACTCAGGGATCATTATCTGGCCCAGGTAATACAAGAACCTACTAGAAATGGGGCCATCTTGTATTAAGCCATCACAAGTAATATTGATATAATATCAAATGTTAAAATAGGGGAACCCTTGGGGAACAGTGATCACAACACTCACATTTGAGATTGAATACAAAAAACTCTACATTTTAAAAGGGATAACTTTAATGGGCTACGGGCAGCAATACTACATATAGACTGGGATAAAGAACTTACATGGAAAAATACTGAAAATAAATGGACAACATTCAAATCCTTACTAAATAAACATACTCATCGGCATGTACCATGTGGAAATAAAATGAATAGGAGTAAATCACATCCCATGTGGCTTAACAATGACATTTAAATTATACAAGAAGGAGGGAACAGAGGCAGCTTTATGTGACTATAAGGAAATCAACAAGGCCTGTAAAAGGGCTATTAGACTGGCTAAAATAGAAAATGAGAAGTCAGTTGCAAAGGAAAGTAAGACTAACCCTAAAATATTTTAATGGGAAGAAGGCAAGGAAGAAAGCTATAGGAACATTACAATGTGACACAGGCCGTCTGATAATTAGTGACCAGGAAAAGGCAGATGAGCTTAATAGGTTCTTTTCGTCTGTATACTCAAGGGAGGTACCAGTGGTTAGGACACTGCAACAAAATGGGGCTACACTTCCATCACTAAATAATTGGTTAACGCAGGAATAAATCCAAAAGAGATTGGAGAAAATAAATGTTAATAAAGCCCCAAGTCCTGATGGAATACATCCAAGGGTACTGAGGGAGCTGGGTTCTGTAATAGCCAAACCATTATATCTAATCTTTCAAGCCTCACAACAGGGTCTCTACCAGATGACTGGAGAAAAGCGGAGGTAATACCTATATTTAAGAAGGGAGCAAGAGCAAACCCGGGGAATTATAGACCAGTGAGCCTCACATCTGTAGTTGGGAAGCTTTTAGAAGGGTTAATAAGGGGCAGAATACAAGAATATGTCTATTTGAACAAGATAACAGGTAGCAGTCAACACGGATTTATGAAGGATAGGTCATGTCAGATCAATCTAATTAGTTTCTATGAGGAGGTTAGTAGGAACTTGGATCAGGGCAACTCAGTGGATGTAGTCTTTTTGGATTTTGCAAAGGCTTTTGATACAGTGCCACATGGGAAACTTTTGAGCAAACTAAGGGATACAGGAATTGCAGTAAAAATATGCTCATGGATTGAGAGCTGGCTAAAAGACAGGAAGCAAAGGGTTGTTGTAAATGGAACATACTCTGATTGGACTAATGTGGTAAGTGGGGTTCCTCAAGGTTCAGTATTAGGTCCTCTCCTTTTTAACATATTTTTTAATGACGTAGAAGTAGGACTCTAAAGTAGTGTCTCCATTTTTGCTGATGACATTAAGTTGTGCAAGGTAATTAAATCAGATAATGATGTACTTTCCCTACAAAGGGATTTGCATAAATTAGAGAAATGGGCGGGTAAATGGCGGATGAGATTCAATACAAATAAATGTAAGGTTATGCATTTGGGAAGGGAAAATAGCCATGCAATTGATAATCTTCATGGAGCAAATCTAGGGGCATCAGATATTAAAAGGGATTTGAAAGTACTAGTGGACAAACCACCTAGGTAGCAGTGCTCAATGTCAAGCAGCAGCTGCAAAGGCAAGTAAAATATTAGCATGTATTAAGAAGGGTATAGAAGCAAATATAATTCTACCACTATACAAATCCCCATTACACCCTCATTTGGAATATGGAGTACAATTTTGGACACCACTTCATAAAAAGGACATTTTAGAGCTGGAAAAAGTACAGAGAAGGGCAACAAAACTAATAAGGGGAATGGAGGGGCTAAGTTATGGAGAAAGACTAACCGAATTAAACTTATTTTCGCTAGAAAAAAGGCGTCTACGAGGGGATATGATTACCTTATTTAAATACATCCAGGGTCAATATAAGGCTTTATCAAGTTAACTTTTTGTAGCAAGAAATTTTCAGCTGACAAGAGGACATCCCTTGAGGTTAGAGAAAAAAGGGTTTCACCTTAAAGAAAAAAAAGGGTTCTTCACAGTTACAGTGGTTAAACTGTGGAATTCTCTACCAAAGGAGGTGGTGACAGCAAATTCGATAGATAACTTCAAAAAGGGGTTAGATATATTTTTAAATAAAGAGGGCATCCAAGGTTATCGTATTATCAAAGATCTGTAGTAAACATCTAATAGGTACTCCTCAGATGGCCCTATTTCACTTAGATATAGATACGGTAGCGCCACGTGAAAAATGTCTAATTTCTCACATTCTCCTGATTGTAAAAAAATATCTATCAAAATATTGGAAGCAACTGATAATTCCATCATGGAATGAAGTAGTAAATACAATAAAAATCAATCGGGAGATTATGAAGAGGAATTTTGGATTTAATCCTATAAATAAGCGGCTATGTGCAAACTGGGAATTATAGGATCAATATGTAATGTTAATTTAAAGAGTACAAGAATAGATCATAATTAAAAGGAAAAAGAAGAAAAAAAGAGGAAGAAAAAAGGAGGGAAAGAAAGGAGAGAAAATGGTCAACGTATATTGATTTATTAGAACATACATGTGCAATATGCAAAGTAATGGCAGCTTTATGAATGTTTACGTTTGTATATGTTGTTATGTTTTGGGTTTTTTTTGTCTGTAAATTGTATATTTTATATGTAAGAAAAATACAAAGATGTTTAAAAAAAAAAAAAAAGGTTATCCTAGATAACTATCAAAGGAATATTGATTTAGGGAGAAATTTGATCGCCAGTTTCTGGGGTCAGGAAGGAATTTTGCTTTGTTCCCCTTATGAGACAATTTCAATGTTTTTTTTTTTCTGTTTGCCTTCCTCTGGATCAATTAACAATTAATAACAAATAGTCCACAAATTAAAAAGGTTGCATTTGATGGACAAACAGTCTTTATTCAACCTCAAATACTATACTATTAATAATTAATTAACAACTAATTAATTAATAACTAATACGCATATTGCAGATCAGAGGAGATCTTAAAAGATTAAACTTGATGGATTGAAAGTCTTTTTTCAACCTTAATTACTACGTCACTATGTAACATGGATTGTTTGAGGATTTGCATAATTTAATTTACAGAACATGTCCACAACTTTGTTGTTTGCGTCACAATAAAAAAAAAATCTTCAAATAGGACAAAAAAACAGAAAAAGTCAATGTGCATAACTATTCACCCCCCCCTAAAGTCAATACTTTGCAGAACCACCTTTTGCGGCAATCACAGATCCAAGTTGCTTTGGATACGTCTCTATGAACTTGCCACATCTTACCACTGGGATTTTCCCCATTCCTCCTTGCAAAATATCTCCAGCTCCTTCAAGTTGGATGGTTTGTGCTTGTGAACAGCAATCTTTAAGTCTGACCACAGATTTTCTATTGGATTGAGGTCTGGGCTTTGACTAGGCCATTCCAACACATTTACTTGTTTCCCCTTAAATTACTCAAGTATTGCTTTAGCAATGTATTTGGGGTAGTTGTCCTGCTGGAAGGTGAATCTCTGCCCTAGCCTCAAATCACGCAAAGAGTGGTACAGGTTTTAATCAAGAATATCCCTGTATTTAGCACCAGCCATCTTTCCCCCAACTCTGACCAGTTTCCCAGTCCTGGCTGCTGAAAAACATCCCCACAGCATGATGCTGCCACCACCATGTTTCACTGTGGGGATGGTGTTCTTTGGGTGATGTGATGTTTTGGGTTTGCGCCAGACATAGCATTTTCTTTGTTGGCCGAAAAGTTAAATTTTAATCTCATCAGACCAGAGCACCTTCCTCCATACATTTTGGCAGTCTGCCACATGCCTTTTCATAAACTCAAAAAATGCCATTTTGTTTATTGCTGAAAGTAATGGCTTTCTTCTGGCCACTTTGCCATAAAGCCCAACTCTATGGAGCGTATGACTTATTGTCGTCCTATGTACAGATACTCCAGTATCTGATGTGGAACTCTGCAGCTCCTCCAGGGTTACCTTAGGTATCTGTGCTGCCTCTCTAATTGATGCCTTCCTTGCCTGGTCTGTGAGTTTTGGTGGGCGGCCGTCTCTTGGCAGGTTTGCTGTTGTGCCATGTTCTTTCCATTTGGGTATGATAGATTTGATTGTTCTCCTGGGGATCATTAAAGATTTAGATATTTTTTTATAACCTAACTCTGACTTGTACTTCTCAACATTCTCTTTTACTTGTTTGGAGAGTTCCTTGGTCTTCATGGCAGTGTTTGGTTAGTGGTGCCTCTTGCTTAGGTGTTTCAGCCTCTGGGGCCTTTCAAAAAAGGTGTGTATATGTAATGACAGATCATGTGACACTTAGATTGCACACAGGTGGACATCATTTCACTAATTATGTGACTTCTGAAGGTAATTGGTTGCACCAGAGCTTTTTATGGGCTTCATAACAAAGGGGGTGAATGCACACGCACATGCCAATTTCCTGTTTTCTTTTTTAAAAAAATAGTTGTATACCTTATATACTCGAGTATAAGCCAAGTTTTTCAGCCCTTTTTTTAAGGCAAAAAAGGGCCCCCTGGGCTTATACTCGAGTCACTCTCCCCCCGTGTTTCTACCCCCCCCCCTGTGTCTCTCTAACCCCCCCGTGTCTCTCTAACCCCCCCGTGTCTCTCTAACCCCCCCGTGTCTCTCTAACCCCCCCGTGTCTCTCTAACCCCCCCCCGTGTCTCTCTAACCCCCCCGTGTCTCTCTAACCCCCCATGTCTCTCTAACCCCCCGGGTCTCTATCCCCCCGTGTGTATCTAACCCCCCCGTGTGTGTCTCTACCCCCCGTGTCTCTTTCCCTCCCCCCTCAACCCCCCTCCTCCACCTAAACCCCCCTAAATACCTCCCCCCTCTCCCCTCACTTACCTGCTTGTGCTCCGGCCTCCGCTCCTTGAGCCGGTATATGCTAATGACGCGACGCACATGTGACATCACATGCGCGCCAGCGCCGGGTCAAGGAGCGGAGGCCGGAGCACAAGCAGGTAAGTGAGGGGAGAGGAGGGAGGTATTTAGGGGGGTTTAGTTGGAGGAGGGGGATTGAGGGGAGAGGTTGAGGTTGAGGAGGTGGGTTGGGGTTGAGGAGGGGGGTTGAGGTTGAGGAGGGAGGTTGAGGATGAGGAGTGGGGTTGAGGAGGGTGATAAGGAAGGGCGGAAGAGACACAGGGAAGGGAGAGGTTGGAATAGACAGAGAGAGAGAGGGGGGGACATAGAGAGCACAAGAGGGACACAGGGGGCACCCTCTGCATTTCCCACCCTCGGCTTATACTAGAGTCACTCATTTTACCCAGTATTTTGTGGTAAAATGGGTGCCTAGGCTTATATTCGGGTTGGCCTATACTCGAGTATATACAGTATATATATTTTTCTTATTTCACTTCACCAAGTTATACTATTGTGTTCTGATCCATCACATAAAATTCAGATTAACAAAACATTGAACTTAAGGCTGTAATGTAACAAAATAGTTAAAAAGGGAAGGAGGGTAAATACTTTTGCAAGGCACTGTACATTCAAAAGGTTAGGCAAGTGACACAAAAGGAGTGAGGGAGATGAGTAACTAGTAGTAGGTTGAGGCGGTGGCTGTGTGTTATGGTGAAGCCTGAACCAACAGGTCAGGTGATATCTGTAAGAGGTAGGTGTGAGATCTACAGGTGATACTCTTCCTTGAAAAGATGGATTTTTAAAGACTTCTGAAAGCCAGGGGAGAGTCTGTCAGTGAAGTAGGAAGTATAGTGGCTTTCAGTATATACTGCATTGGAATGAGACACAATACCTTTGTGCACTGTGAAGCTATACTTTTTTTTATTTTTAGGCAAACACAGAGAACAGGTTACCAAGTAGGACACTCTACATGAAGGCACAATAAGGATTGCACGTAGTAAAGCCATTGTGTCATATCAGTCATGTCATAACAGAATTTGTAAAACTGAAAAGTTTTTACCATGCCTTACAGTTCCACATAGCCCCAAACCATTGACAGAACAGAAAATAGGTGAGGAACAAGTCAAATCATACATTGATGGTGCTACTTTGCAGTTTGTCCATTTTTTTTTTTTTAAGTCTCTACTCCATCAAAAACAATGCCAGTGGTTGCTTCTCCCTTTATAACTTTTCTCAGTTACCCAATTAGTCCAAGCCTACTTTATAACTTTTCTCAGTTACCCAATTAGTCCAAGCCTACTATACTACTTAGGTGGCTTAAAAACTATTTGTGTTATAATGTGTGGGAAAGCCTTAGATCCTTCTTCCACAACTCCCCACAGTTTCTCCCTTTCACCAACATGGCATGCACTTTAAAGCTCACATAGCTTTCTTCATTCCAGTAACACTCAGCAGAGCCAAACTCTGAAAATGTCAACACTCTCTTGTCTCCTAGGTTCAATTAATCCAGGACCCTAGCCCTGGCGAATCCCTATCCTTGACTTTGTATTGAAACCAGAATAGCAATTGATTCAGCTTGCTGAAACGCTGCAAATAACTTTGTAATACCATTGAATTTGCATGAAAGTCTGTGAAGAATTATATATTTTATGGACAAAAACATTTTTTATATGTTCAGGTCCATAAAAATATAGGGCTGAAAATTCAGAAGGCCTGTCTGAGATGGCTGAGCTGTAGAAAGTTATGTGTATGGTGCAAGAATGTCATTGTTCTTCCTCTATAAGTGGGTGCCATGTCCTACCATGTAAATCATCTAAAGTGGACAGGTGACCTCAATAGATCAGGAGATCAATCCTAAAAAGAGTTATAATAATGGCAACCAAGACAATAAGAAATAAAGCTTGAAGAGTATATCCCAAATAATCACTACTTTATTTGGGCATACAATTAGGATGTATAAAGCATTAAACACAGTTCTCTGTGTTCTTTGGGGAAACTAGTGCCTAACTATAAAGCCGTCACTGGCACTTATCTTCTGGTTGGCTGAGCTCCAATGATGTATAAATTGGCTAGAAAAGCCCATGGCAGGGGTGCAGCTGCCTTCACAAAATATTATACATTGTGTGTGTGTGCACATATGAGAATTTATATATATATATATATATATATATATAATTTTTTTCTCAAAAAATATTTCTATTTCAGTTTTGTTTCATTATTGGAGATCGAATGACTTCCATTTCCTTTCCATTCCATTAACATTTTAGCCAATTTACATATTTTAATTTTTGAGATAAGCATACATTTGAAAGATCCATTTTAGGGCAATTCTGAAACTGCACCACCATGCCTGTGAAAATGGTAAACTGTTATGAAAGCTTCTGCCCTACAGGGAATGTGTTCAAAGTCTACACCTTGAACCAGTGGCAGAGCTAGTGCAAACATGGGCCATCAATATAGGTTACTAGCAAAGAACTGCCTTGAACATTTCAAAAGCTTTATCTGCATCTGGCAAAACTGGATATGAAATGTAGGTAATAGCCAACATGCTCAAACTTGTTTGTTCCTAATGGGTTTTGGCCACGCCTGAATTAATTAAATTTGTTCAACTGTGGCTTGACTAAGCGACGTCTGGCAATATAGCCCAGGTATTTTGTGTCTGAATAGTCCAGGTTACATTTGGCCGGATTAATCGTCAGATCGGCTTTCCTTAGTTTTGCTGGGGCTTCATGTAATTGAATTGGCAAGGCATTATACTAGAAAAGCCCATCAGGTGTGCAGAAAGCAGTCTTTTTTTTCTTTTGCTGTTTTCGTCAATGGGACCTGCCAATATCCCTTGGTGAAATCCAAGGAATCAGGTTTTTACCAACTGATTATCAGTTCATCGATGGGGAAGAAGATATGCACCAAATTTAGACACCCCATTCAGACTTTTGAAGTCACTGCAGAAACATGTTGTCCCATCAATCATCAGATTCAGTACACCATTCATTGTTTAATTATTCAATTATTCATGATTCAAGCATTTTTTATCATAAGATCTCACTTAAACTCATTTTGCTTTCAGCATTTGGTAAGGCTTGACTCTCACTCTAGGCTTAGTAATGATGTCATGGTGGATCTCATTGGTCCATCCTAGATAGGCTGAAAATACATCTCTGTTTCAGGTTATTTGTAGAACCTATTTTATTTGCTGTTGGCATAACTCTGGGGATATTGGTACTTCAAGAGGCAGTTCTATTGACTTGGCAATAGAGGAAAAAAGACCCACTTCAGTGTCTCTCATGTCATGCTTTCAACAAATTGATATGATATATTTGCTCTGATTTGCAGCTGTCAGGCATTTTATCTTGGAGTCTACTTCACCGATGGCTTTTATAACTTCATACAACTTTATTATTAAAGTTTATTTTCTGTTGTTGCTAGGCTCATTCCATATGTTCTTTGATTAAAGGGCCGAGTTGAGTAATTCTGTCTTTCACACTTTATTTATCCATTCTATATTCTTTTCTTCTGACACAAATTTGAACTACCCATGTTTCACGTAGGGTATCCAGTATTCCCCTTTTATGGTATGCATATAAATATACTTTCTCCCAAACTGGTGAATAGCTCTGCAGCAAAAGACAATGGAAAACTTCCCTTAATACCACAGGAGGGTTCAATTTGATGTCCTCTACATTATCAGAGATTTATTTTTGTTTTTATTTATAAGCTTTTCAAAACGTTAAAAATTCCTGCAGGGCTGTATGGAGTTTACTATGTTTACATATCTATTCCATACCTATGTGTGTTTGTCTATTTATACATACATCTGTAATGTGGAACACTATATGAAACTTGCTATATATACTAATTATATACCAGCAGTGCCCAGAGCTATATGATTAGTGAGTGCCTTGTGTAGTGCCCATTAGATTTTTAAAAAGGTTTGCCACTATTGTTTGGGTCTATGATTCTCTTGATCAATAGAGAGCAGAGTAGAACAGTTTCCAGTAGAAGAACCAAATGCTTAATGAAGATGCATGAAATATGTTTATAAGGAAAGAAAGACCAAATCACAGAGCTCAAAAACTGGCTTGTATTGACAAACATAAGAAATACAAAGAGCATCATATCAATATATGACTTATAACAAGACAAAGTCTGATACAGAGTAGTTCAGGTGCCTGCTCAGGAGAGATAACTATAGAGACTGGATGACAATGTAAAGAGCTAATATTTTCCAGTGTCGTTTGCAAATGTTGCAGAAAATGAATAAGGTATAAACGCAAGACACACATAACTATTTACAAGGGGTACCCTGTACGACAAAGGACAAGAAAAACATTCTGACACATGAGGAATTGACGACCCTGCAAGAGACCCTGAGAGCTTACAGTGTAAAGGAGATGGAGAGGTGACACAAGAGGGCAAGAGTATGGTGGACAATGATCCATCCATCCAGTCAGCAAGGCAGGACACACTGGAAGAGGTGGCTGTGTGTTCAGTAGGGCCTGCCAACATTTAATACTATTTTGGATTTCTATCCACATAGCAAGTTAGGAGTTGTGTTTTTACTTCAGTATTTGTTTTTTTGCTTGGGCAGTCACATTACAGTGACATAATGCAGAGTCGCTATAGTCTTTCAGTGATTGTATATTACGCCTCTCAGTGTTTGTTTCTTTTTCCCCTTTTCTTCGACTGGTAAGTAACATTGAGTGCAGAAAAAATAAAAAATAAAACGTAAGGTTAAGCCCTTACAGCAGGACAAGTGAAGATCTACATGTCCATCCCTGCTAAAAAAGCAGCAAAACAACAAGACAATGATTGTCCCCAAAGAATAATTGAATATGATAGGTAACCAGGTCGTTACCAATTATATTTCTTCAAAAGAATATAATGTGAATACAGGGCTACAATATACGATATTGATTTTCATACCTTCAGTCCCTACACATTTTTAATCATTTTTCTTTGTGATGTCATCCATGGGACCCATTGATTAATCCACTGATTAATCCAATAACAGTAAGTTTCAAGTAACATAACCGACTACACATATATTATGCTTCTTCTAAAATTAGAACGTCAATGTGATGATCGGTGAGTAGGGGCTATACAAGCCCAGTGCCACCTGCTATAGACTACAGGTTAGCTACCCACAAGGACTGTTGGGTTCTTTGAAATCTCGTCACCAGCACACTGATATCTGGCTTTTGTATCAGTCAGTCTCTCCATCAGGAATCAGTGCTTCCAGGAGTCACAGTAACCTTCCTGTGGTAGTGACTAGGACAGGTTACTTAGAGGGTGGAGATAGGTTCAGTATTGCAGTCACCAGGAACAAAATAAAGAGACCATACGATTTATATATGTCTCTGCGTGAACTAATTTATTTTTTAAATGACAGCAATATTTATAGGGGATAGATACAGAGGGTGTGGCAGACAAACACAAGCGATAAACTCCACATGGGGTCTAACCTTAGCTTCCTGAGATCAATAGGATTAACCTCCCATACACATCCTGCTGTCTCTAGCACCTATCAGATGTGATTAACTTAATCTGGCAAACAATAGGACAAAATCATATTTACAAATACAATGGAGCTGTTTATGCAGATAATCCAGTGGTTGGAACTAAGCAGTATGTGCTTTAATGAGCTCAATGGACCAACACTCAGGCTGATGAAAAGGGGCCCGTGATATTACTCCACCTTCCAGACAGCAGTTCTGGGGCTATGATCCTGATGGATAATAGGCTTGGACTGCAGCCCATAGCCCAAGTCCCCATCCAAAGAAGGAAAAATGTTGGCCCAAATGGCCACTGCATAAATCCCAGTTCATGACCTCCTCCAGGAGGGGGTAGAAGGTTTGCCCGGTCTGGGGTTGGTCGCCCATATTTCAGGAAAGTGCTCACAGTGTCTAACCCTATTCCTTTTAATAACCCACCCCAAATTGTAGGCATCAATCTTGGGGACACATCCAGGATGCCAGGAACTAGAATCTCATCCAGGGGCATACTGCTGACCCCCTTTTCCACAGGCAGGTAGTGGCTCTGGGGTATCCCATCTATGGAGCAGCTCAGTAGGGGGCAAAAATCACTTCCACGCCTGCACACACGGGGTAGCAGACTTCGCTGGGGTTGGGAGCTCCTCTGGGTGGGTATCCACAAGGGCTGGTAAGGTTGGGTTCACCTCTGCAACTAGGGTACGCTGTGCCAGGTCCTCTGGTACTGTGGGCCGCTTGCCCATATTCTTTAACTCTGGAGCTGTCAGGACTGAAGCAATCCCTATCAGCCCTGCTGGCAACTCTGCAGAGTTTGGGAGTGGAGCCTCAACTTGCCCCTTCCTCAGGGTCTCTGGGCCAGTGCCCTCACCTGAACTCCCACACCTATCTGGATCTACCTGATTCATGCTGGGCAAGAGCTTCAGGGTCTCAGGGGATGCCACCTTTACTGACAGCCTTGTGCCCCAATCTGATATCACACTCTCCCTGACTATCAGCCTTGGCGCTTGGACATCAGCAGTCTGTGGTTCAGGACAGGTGACCATCCATGGGTAGCTGGGCAGACTCTCAGGACATGCACCTTTCTCTGCTAACAGTTCAGTCTTCAGCTCCTCATCCTTGGTTAGCGCTGGAACTTTTCTAGTTGTTGGCCATCTCCCAGTGGCTGGTGCTGCTTTTACACTTCTCCCCAGTCTGGCATCTACCAGAGTCTGAACTGTCCTCCTGGCCTCCCTATCCTGGTGATTTCCCAGCAGTCTCTCTGATCTTGCCTGTTCTGTAGCAGTCAGATCTCTATGTACCTTCTAGTTTCCTTCCTCCACCTTATAGGCGTGCAGCCAACAGACCATTTACTCTTGCAGTGTATCCTCTGCTAGCTCAGCTGAGGAAGCATGGGGTAGATTCAAGTACTTGAGCCAGGTCCCATCTGGACACGCTGTCTCAAGGAGTTCCTCATACTCTTTTTCAACTCCATTTCCTTAAGGACGGTTTGAGCAATTTTTCCTCTTCTGTCCCTGGCTTTATTTTCATTTCCTTTTGGCATTGTACCAATAGGATTTCCCAGTGCTCTGCGGTTCCAAGGCCACTCTTTGGATCACCCTGCAGCACATCAGGAAGCCCTTCCATCAGCCCAATGTGCAGATGTAGGTCCATTGTGATGCAAGGGTTGGAAGCATTAGGTCCACATACTCATGTTATAAGTCAAGTTCCAACCACACCATGTCCTCAAGCCGTTCTGCTAGCTTCTCACCTGGCTGTCCACCTATCCTCGTCTGTGGCAATCCATTGCCTTCACCACTCCAGCATACTGGTGATGAGGCTCCTTTTCTCTCTGATCACCTCTGCTCTGCAGGCCTCCATGTGGTCCCTGATCCCCTATATCCAGGGCTGGCCTTCCTTGGACTTGGACCTAGATTTGAAGGTTTGGCAAAATCGCAGAGTGGTTTCTGCTTCCCTGCCATGCCGCCGAAAGTCCTAGACTTCAAGACTGTAAAGATCACCATAACCCATCCTTGCTGCTGGTTCTTGCATTGTGATCCCACCGCGGACACCAGTTGTGACAGTTCGTGATTAGGGGCTATACAAGCCCAGAACCACCTGCTATATAGACTACAGACTATCTACCCACAAGGAAGGTTGGTTTTTTTTAAATCTCAGCACCCGCGCCCTTATATCTGGCTTCTGTATTGGTCAGAGTCTCTCTTTTAGAAATCAGCACTTCCAGGAGTCACAGTAACCTTCCTGTGGTAGTGACCAGGACAGGTTACTTAGAGGGCGGAACAAAATAAAGAGAACATACAATTTCTATATGTCTCTAAGTGAACTCATTTTTTTTTTGAATTTACAGCAATATTTATAGGGGGTAGATACAGAGGGGGTATACACAGCACAACAATGAGAGGGTGTGGCTGACGAACACAAGAGATAAACTCCACATGGGGTCTAACAGTAGCTTCCTGAGTTCAATAGGATTAAACATTAATACACGTCCTGCCGTCTCTATCACATATCAGACGTGACTAACTTTATCTGGTAAACAATACGACAAAACAGTATTTACAAATATAATGGAGGGTTTTAGGCAGATAATCTAGTGGATGGAGCCAAGAAGTGTGTGCTTTAATGAGCTCAATGGGCCAACACCCAGATTGAGAAAAAGGGGTCCGTGACAGTCAGTTATATTACTTCAATTGGTATAATCTACTTTTCTGTCTGTACAATTAATCTAATCCCCCAATTATTAAACCTTACCTTTATCTATTTAATCTCTCAGTCTTCATGTGCAAAGTAGGGTTTCCTATTTTAAGGCTTCCTATAATCATGTTCATAGGACACAGGCACTTGGTTATCCCGCTGCTCATATCTTGATCTCTATGCTGTTAATGGCTTTGCCTCCCAACCCAGCTCCTTATATAGGGCCCTGGTCTCTATGACATCCTCTATTATGACATTGTATGCAAGACAGGAACATAAAACCATTTAGAGAAAATCTTTCTTTAGAATGACACATGATCAGGCCTGAATTTACCATTAGGCACAATAGACAAGTGCCTAGGGGAGCCTGCCTGCAGGAGCTCCATGTTTTTGTACTTTATAATGTATTAAAACAGACATAGACCATAATTTACACAGAACTCCTTTCATGAAGCCTTGGCTGTGGAAATAAAAAAGCTCCTCTCTGATTATCTGAATTGTGCTACTTGTGAAATAAGTAAAAGACACTTGTTTGTCAAGTTTGTACCAAGCTAACAGATAGTAGCTGTGGAAGCCAAAGACATCTTTAATTATACAATCTGAATTTTTGAAGACTCTGTTTATGAGTGCAGGAATCCAGAGTTGTGTTGTCAACTTCCCCAGGATAGAAATAATCAACCCTGAACACTAACCCGCCATCTCTTGTATACCTTGATATATGAATATAAAAACATCATGTGTCACAATGGATGACATCACAAAACCCAATTACTAAAAACATGTAGGGACTGAAGATCTGCAAGTCAAAATATTAAAAGGATACCGTAGCCCTATATTTATATTATACTATTTTGAAGAAATAGATTTGGGCACAGCATTTCATTCATTTCCTATCTGTTTATGAGAGCTGGATGATGGGTGTGTGTGCTTGTAGTTATCTGTGGAGTTAGGGCTGAGGGAGTAGGGAACAGGCCGAAGTCCAGAGTCATTGTTTGATCACTGGATAAAATTGGAATTGACACCACACCTTTTTCCTCTCGGTGAACCATAGCAGACTCCTTGCATAGGATCCTTGCAAAGGATGGAACCACAGTTCTCCCTAAATGTGAACAATTTTCTCACACATTACTGCAATTCAACTATTTACTTATTTATACTACCCAATCCCAAAAAAGGGCAGTGCCAAAGAGTGCTCCAATTATCAAACAACTGCATTAATTTCACATGCCAGCAAAGTAATGCCTAAGATTCTACAAGCTCAGCTCCAACAATATATGGACCGGGAACTACCAGATGTGCAAGCCGAGTTCTGCAGCGGAAGAGACACAAAAAATCTAATTGCCAATGTCCGCTGGATAATAGAGAAAGCAAGAGAGTTCCAGAAAAACATTTACTTCTGCTTCATAGGCCATTCTGAACCCTTTGATCCCAACAAAATGTGCCATGTCCTTAAAGAGATGGGAGTACCAGATTATCTCATACTCCTGCTAAAGAATCTGTATTTGGACCAAGTAGCCACGGTCAGGACCGAACATGTGACAACAGAAAAGCTATGCAACAAGGTTGTATATTGTCACCTTATTTATTCAACTTATATGCAGAATACATCATGCATAAGGCAAAACTAGGTGAATCCAAAGCCGGAATCAATATTGCTGGGAGAAACATCAACAACCTCAGATACGCCGATGATACTACTCTGATGGCTGAGTTGGGGATGAGGGTAAAAGAAGAAAGTGCAAAAGCTGGCCTGCTGCTCAACGTTAAAAAGACGAAGATCATGGCAAACGGCAATCTCACTTCCTAGCAAATAGACAGTCAAGAAGTGGAGCCAGTGACAGATTTTATTTTCCTTGGATCCAAGATCTCTGCAGATGGTGACTGTAGTCATGAAATTAAAAGACATTTGCTTCTGGGGAGGAAAGCTATGACAAGCTTGGACAATGTAGTAAAATAGCCAAAAAAAACTAATTTCTGATGGTTTTAGGCGACTTCTGGCAAATCAACATTCGACCACCGAAGGGGTCGTAGCCCACAAGTTGAGAACCGCTGTTCTAAAGGGAGTGCTCCTAATCCCAGCTCGTTACCTGTATAAAAGATGCCTGTCCACAAAAGCAATCAATAAGATTCCAAACTCTCTCCAACATGGCCAAGACCAAAGAGCTGTCCAAGGATGTCAGGGACAAGATTGTAGACCTACACAAGGCTGTATTGGGCTACAAGACCACCGCCAAGCAGCTTGGCAAGAAGGTGACAACAGTTGGTGCGATTATTCACAAATGGAAGAAACACAAAATAACTACCAGTCTCCCTCGGTCTGGTGCCCGATGCAAGATCTCACCTCGTGGAGTTTCAATGATCAGTGAGGAATCAGCCCAGAACTACACAGGAGGATCTTGTTAATATTTTCACGGCAGCTGGGACTATAGACACAAAGAAAACAACTGGTAACACACCACGCCTTGAAGGACTGAAATCCTGCAGCGCCCGCAAGGTCCCCCTGCTCAAGAAAGCACATGTACAGGCCTGTCTGAAGTTTGCCAATGAACATCTGAATGATTCAGAGGAGAACTGGGTGAAAGTGTTGTGATCAGATGAGACCAAAATCGAGCTCTTTGGCATCAACTCAACTCGCCATGTTTGGAGGAGGAAGAATGCTGCCTATAACCCCAAGAACATCATCTCCACCGTCAAACATGGAGGTGGAAACATTATGCTTTGGGGGTGTTTTTCTGCCAGGACAACTGCACCGAATCAAAGGGACGATGGACAGGGCCATGTACTGTTAAATCTTGGGTGAGAACCTCCCAGGGCATTGAAAATAGGAAGTAATAATGTACAGGTTGTGTAATCACGGTGAAATATGATCAGGAATTGGATTAGAACTTTAGTTGTGTAAGATAGTGGCATATTTTGGGTAAAGATTTGGATTTTTATTGTATTTGAGGAATGAAAAAGTGTCCAAGGTCCAAAAAATCCCAGTACAGTGGGCCTAAAAAGTGGGAGTGTTGATGGCATTATCAACAGTGAGGCTTGTTTGAGGAGCTGTAGTAGATGATGGCAAGATTGGGAGCTGTGTCTTTGAAATGTTGATTTTGAGTTGACTGGGGGATATCCAGGAGAATTTGCTGGAGAGGTAGTTTGCAATATGTGCTAGAATAGAGGAGGATAGATCTGGTGTTCAGAGATATATTTCAGTGTTATCTGTATACTAGCGAATTGCCCGTCAAAAAATGACGGCAATGAAATTGTAAGTGAGCTAATGCTGTTTGGTGTGTAATAATGAAATATATAATACATTAATACATGAATATCCTTTACCTATTTTGAAGCATTGTGTTGAAGAGCTGACAATCTGTTTTTATGTTGCTGCAGCATTAGTGGTGTGGAGCTGCTGTGTAAGCGTGCTGAATGTGTGCAGTGTAATAGTGTGCGTGCGCGAGACAAAACCGTTAGCGTAGTGGTGTACTTCCGCAGTGGCGTAAAATGGCGGGTAATCTGTGGTATGCGTCTTCGCAGATTATCCGTAGGTGCTTAGTGGTGTTTTGCGAGTGTGTTGTGGTGTTTTCCGTGTTTCGAGTGCTGTAGCCTCGTTTTCGTTTTGTTCATCGGCCATTTTTTCTCTCGCTTAGCGATTTTATTAGTGTCTAAACTCTTTTATTTTTATTTAAATGAAGGTGTTAGTTGCTTTTTTGAGGTCCTGGATGGTTCCTCTTGCTGTAGGTAAGCTTTTTATGTGTGTGTTGTGTGTATTTATTGTGTTTCAAAAATGTTTTTATGTTCGTGTGTTGCGTCCGATTTTTGTGAGGTCGTAATGTGTGCTAACGTGTCTCGTATGGTGTTTGCGTGTGTAGCCTTGTTTTCGTTTTGTTCGGCGGCCATTTTTTGCTTATGACATTTTTTTGTGTGTAAACTCTTTTATTTTGAGTGAAATCAAGGTGTAAGTTGTTTTTTTGAGGTCCTGGATGCTCCCTGTTGCTGTAGGTAAGTTTTTTAGGTATGTGCTGTGTGTATGTATTGTGTTTTGAATTTTGTAATGTTGGCGAGTTGCGTCCGAGTGTTGCAAGGTCGTAATGTGTGTTAACGTGTGTCGTATGTTGTTTGCGTTGCGAGGAAAAGTTTGCAAGGGTCGTAATTGGTGTGTCGTGTTGTTTGCGTTGCGATGAAAAATTTGCGAGGGTTGCAGTTGCTGGCATCGAGCGCCTTCGGCGCTCCATGCCAGCAACTGAGGCCCTTGCCCGCTGCCCTCGCTTCGTGCGTTAGCAGCAACTCGCATGCTGACAACTATATATGCGATAAATAATACTGAAATCAAAAAGATTTTACTAGAGTGCTATTGGAGGATGCATAGACAGAGAAGAGAAGGGTACCTGAGACTTAACCTTGGGGTTCCCAGACAGTCCGTGTGAGTGGGGAAAAGAGATATCAGAGAAGGAGACATTAAATGTTTATTTTTCTAGATAGGATGTTAAGCTTGAGAGAATTGTGCCAGGGATGCAAAGCAAATGTAGAATTTGGATAAGAAGAGAGTTGTCAACTGTATCAAAGGCAGCTGAGAGATCTAGGAGAGTTAGTAGAGAGAAGTGACTTTTGTGAGTACTGTCTCAAGCAGTTTTGAAGCCAAGGAAAGTCGAGAGAAAGGGCAATAGTTGGATCCAGAATCTGTGTCACATGAGGGCTTTTTGAAGATGGGTGTAATTAAGTCATGTTTTAAAAATGATAGAAACTTGACAGTGTTTAGGGAGATGTGCGAGAGTTGACAATAAGTGTGGGTAAGTTGAAAGGTGTAAGGTTGACAGAAGACCAGAGACTTGATCCTCAGTTACATGGTCAAAGGAGCCCATTGTAGCCATAGGATTGGGTAAGGGCAATGCCTGGTTGTTACAGGTTTGTTGAGAGGAGAGTGTGAGCCATATCGAGAGAAAGGTTCATTTTAATAATATCAATTTTATTTTTAAAGTGTCTGGCAAAGTCTTCTACTGTGAGACAGGAAAGCATAGCAGGTGGAGGTTGGCAGAGAAGAATGCTAAATGTAGAGAACAGGCATTTGGGGTTGAGGACAAAGTTGATTTTAAAAGTAGTATTGTCTGAAAAGTTTGAGGGCAGAGAAGTCGGAGCACAGAATAAACGTGTAATGCAAAAACTGGGCTGAAGTGGGAGATTTCCTCCATAGTCACTCAGCAGTACGGGTATCAGCACCTCTGGTCAATCACAGTCTTATTAAATGCAATGTATTAAAAGCTGATCAGCTCTGCTTTGAAGCATTTAACCCATTCACAGTGCCCCCTAGTAGGCATATTATTTCTCTCACAGGACAAAAAAAAACAACAGGGACATAATGTCCATTACTAATGCTGCCTCTATGCAGAGGTTACGCAGATAGTAAGGCTAAATATCACTAGTCACTTTGTCTTGTGGAGTTGGAGAGTGTTTTGGGAGCTGAAAATAAAATATTATTTAGTACATACCTAAGAGCCAGGGGATAATAGTCATTTTTCAGACTTCAGATCACTTGTTCTTTGTACAACAACAAAACATATCGAAACAATTACAATATGCTTTTTTAGAAGCATGATAGATATTTTTATAAATACTATGACCCTATAAATAAACCATTGCTATTTGTAATTCATAATCGGTTGACAATACCAACAACCCACATACATGCTCTGCAAGCTCAAAAAATCATGCAAGGGATCATCTTGTAAATATGTTATAGTCTGCTGTACAAACAGTTTAAAGGATTTATAGAGCATAGGCGGTAAATCTTTCCACACAAGGATTTTTGAAAGCTAAAGCTGAGACTTCAGTGATGTTCCTCATTTGCCTTTTACACAATCAAAATCTCTGGCTGTAAATGTATTGGCCTCTCACTCTCTATCAAACCTGTAGCCAGAATCTTTATGGTTCACAAAGGTGACTGGAATACAGAGAAGCTGCAGTAAAAATAGATTGAAAGCATGGTAATTTGGGTCATCGATGGGCAATGCGGGGTCCTATGAGACTTCTCATGTGGCTCAGTGGCAGGAAAGCAGGACCATCTTACACACTCAAAGGCCATCTTCAACTTAAATACAGTGCGTTAAAAAAGTATTTACCCCTTTATGATTTGCTCTATTATTGCATATTTGTCACATTGAATATTTTCTGATCTTTAGACAAAATTTAATATTAGATAAAGGGACTTTGAGTTAACAAATAACACATTTTTCCTTATTTAATTTATTTAATGAACAGTTACTAACCCCTGGTTGTCCCTACCCTGCACTACAGATATAATATTTACACACATACATATGGTATATACATATACTATCGCTACATAGAACCCAGTCCCTCTTAACTTCTATACCCACACATCACCCTGCCTCCCTCAACATCCACCCCCCGCCACACAGCATCCACCCGTCTTAGCATCCATGCCTACATAGCACCCAGTCCTTGTCAGCAGCTATCCCATATCAGCATCCATTCCCCCTGTACTTTGCTGACATCCAGCACTTGCTTTCTCTCACCTCTTCCCTGATGCACATTATCAGTGTGCTGAGCTGCTCCACACTACCACCTCTTGGAGCTTAGGTATAAATGCTCTTTTTTTAAAAGACACAGACTAAACTCTGGCCAGGGAGATGTGCGATGAAAGGGTCAGAGGAGAACCCAAAGGGGCTGCCCCTATACTACCAAAAATAATTAAATGTAAAAACAAAAATGTGCATAGCACTGCCTCCACAGATGAGGGCCCTGGTGCATTGGACCATCTGAACCATCTGAACCACTGGTAGCTTTGCCTCTAACTGGCCCTTTAACTATGGTATAATGTGAGTGCATTTGTGAAGGCTATGTTGCTCCTAGAGGTACATACAGTATAGAATTCCAATCATTACAGCCAACATTATAAATATTTTAGGTCCACTGTATGAAAGCTTTTTAAAGGTATATTTCCTGTGCAGGCAAAATGATAAAGAATGAGAAAAAATCTACTTATTTTTTATTTTTATTTCATGTTACTCCATTTGCAGTTCTGATCAAGCAGTACATTCCTCCTTTGTTGCTGAGGCGTATGTCAAGTATGTGAGTGTGTGTCAGTGTATACTATTCATCTAGCCTCTGTAAATGGGTCTAGATGCAGCTCAGTGTACAGCCATGCACACGTCCCTTTATTTTACACAAAATCTTTCTAGAATGAAGCAGAAAAAAGGGCATGTATTGCTTGATCAGAGCTGCAAATGATGTCACATGGAATTAAAGTAAAACATTTTACAAAAATGTTTAAGTTTATTTTAAATAATGTGCTCAATTTGCATTATTTGGCATATTACCTACATGGGCAGTATGCATTTAAAAACATATTTCACATAGTGGTCCTTTAATATTGTCATGACTATATATCTGTTACTATATTATAGCAGATTGAAAGTTTTCTAACTAAAATATGTATTCCTTAACATAACCACATTTACACTCGTTATTTCTTTTCTCTCTCTCTCTCTGTGACTCTCGTCTTTTTCACATCAATTCTTTCTTCTTATAGGACCGAATTTGACGTCTGGCCTCCCCAGTCCTCAGGAGCATGAATAACTGAGAGCAGACTCTTCCCTCTCCTACCAAGCCTGATTTTCTTCCTTTATTGTGTCATACTTGTACCTGATCATTTAGAAACACCTGCTAACAAATACAAAAGCATACATTGTCACCAATACACCAATCATCCCATCCTTGCTAACCTTTACCCATCCCACTATCTCTCCCTTGCTGTGACATGGCACATCAATGACCACTACACAAACTCCAGTCCATTGCATCAACTCCACAACAACTTTCCCATGTACTATGACTAATTGTGCTGTTTTGTATTATGACTTATTGTTGTAATTTTGTAAAGGGGTTTAGATAAAAGTTGTAAATAAATAAATTGTTGGAAAATGTTAAGACTACACCTGTGCTATATACTACAGAACACATTTTATTTTAATCTATTTTATCCAAGATATTAGTGGTGATGCCAAACTTGAGGATGAAAGAAACCACCAGCAGAAATGTGATATGTAGTAAGTGTTAAATTGTTGAGGCTCAACACTTCCATATGTACACATGTTTAACTGAAAATAACAGGGCAATAGCATCCTTCCCTGGAAGAGAGGAAATGAATGGATAAACAAAGCTGTCTAAAACTCAAAGTGCTTATTGATTAGTTGAAGACCCACCCAACCAATGTGTCAGCCTTTTCTAAAAATAAAATGCTCTTTCTCTTAATGCAGTGTAAGGGATCAGGTTGTTTTTGTCTTATTGAAATACTTGGACATTGGCACTCGTCTTACCCATATTTTGTAACAAATAAAATGTATACTATAGGTCAGCTAGCTCATCTGTATTCTAATTGTCACTTCTGTTGGTTACAAATATATTGTGGTTATAAATGTATTTATTTTTATTTATTTATTATTACATTTTTATAGTAGGTTAGACAGTTTTAATAAATTGTATATATTGTAAAATTAAATGTCCTGGATTCACAGGATATTATAGTAGCCTGTGAGGATACTAGGTAAGACAAACATTTCAGAGACTTCTTACGCAGTAGCCAATTATTCTAATGAATGCTAAAAAATTCAAAAAGGTAGTACATTGCAGAGAAGATCCAGAATACGACACCAAGAACTGACACTGTTTGTGGATAAAGTATAAAAAGGAATAGACGTAAAATGGTCTGATGATTTAAAGGGGCATGGGAGTAATCACAAATAACCTGTTTCTGAGACATGTCAATCCCCCTCCATGTGTTTTTTAAAGGTTCATCACATAGCCCACCAAGATTCATACAATTATATTAGACAATTAGCGTTATAACAAGACGTTTGACAGAACGCTAAAAAAAACTTCAAAGGACCACTAATACTACGATTGATTGACCATTCTGGGGAGATGGAGACTGCCTGGCTAGGCAGTCTCCTGAAAAGTTGGTTAGACGTAGCAATGAGCTGATGGATTCAACCATGAGCTTCCCTAATTAGGGCATCTATACTATTGTGTTTGTTAGATGTTACAGCCTATGGCTTTTTAGATCCATCCAGTCCACACTTACTAACTTTCAGTGACTATTGAGTTGTTATATTTATATTTGTTTTTATATTGCACTCGGTAGCCTTTTAGTTATACTAATGGATACAACACTCAATATATTGTAATCTGTGGAAGGGCAGAAAACTTCCATCTCCACAGAATGGTCAATTGATCGCGGTATTAGTGGTCCTTTGATATATAGGCCACCTCTCTTTCCTCCTATCTAGTAATAGATTGTCCAGCAAGTTTTGGGGGTTCAACTAGTGAGCCTTCCAGGTAGGAGGACCCACCAAGGTCATATGTCTATTCTCCCCACTAGCACTTTTTTCTAGATGCAGATATAAAAAAAAAGAGTTGAAGAGTGATTGTAAATTAGTCCCTTGTGATATTCTACTATCGGACTACTATCATAATAAACTTAAAATCTCAGAATGATGAGGTCTATGGTAAACTTTTCCATGGGTTGGAGGTAGAAGCATTAATGATATGGCTGTTAAAATGAGATGATGAAGCAAAATGAAGCAACATATGTGAAATCAGTAAAGTTGGCTTCTTTCCTTACCATAACTGTCTACACAGTAGTACAGTAATTCATGCTAACCATGTATTGTAATAAAATGTGGTAATACATTTACTAATTTTAGTAGTTTCATTTATGGTAAGCAATAGTATTTACTTAATTAAATGTAAAAGATCTCAACAAAATTAAAATATATTTAACTAAAGTCATTTTAGCTGTTGCTTGTATATCTCTTGGACCAGGCCAGAGTTTTGTAACATTCCTGTGTGAGGTAAAAATATAATGACTGAGCCACTGGTAATATAACAAAATAATGCAACATCATACTGGCTCTTAAAGACTGGATAAGCATATTCAAAACTATGAAATATTAATTCATCACACAAAAACACTATAATGGATAAAACCTGGAGCAAGACCTTTAGATAATTGTGAGTTGACCAAATAGGTATCCACCAATAATGTCTGCAAAAACTCAAAATCTATAATAAAATATTGTCACCACTAAGGGAATATAAAAGGGTCAATGTGCAATTTAAAAATATATGTGTTTCAAAACTGCAAACGTGCATTTCCTGGTTCCGCATCTGGGCCTGTAAGAGGAAAGTAGTGTGGTGTCAATTTAAATTTGATCCAAACATCTAAGAAAGTCTTCTAGGAACATTAGATGATATGGTCAAGCACTCTGCACAAAGAACTGATTCTTGGTCTAAGATTTTAAACCACTGAACATATAGTTCCCCCTCCCTTTCCTTGGCATTGCCTCTCTCTTGCTGTCATTGTCATTCAGCTTGAGGTGTTGGATTGTCAGAAATCATACTGTGGATTTGACTCCAAAAAGTCTGAATATTTATATGTAACAAGCATTCCCTGACACTACCTAACATTCCTTATTCTCAGAGAATAGAAATTGGGATAGCAATGTGTAACCCCTTAACTAGCTAGGTGCAGCAGTGACTTAAACCCTTATGACTTGCTTATGAGAATGATACTCTCCCTGCCTATGTTCTCCTATATATTCTTAGATTTGACATCTTGAAGAGTTAAGGAAGGCTTCACCAATAAGCTCCAATGGCCCACGCTCTTTTAATGATGGGTAGAAAATGTCAATCTTCAGCATTGCTTAAAATACTAAAGAGGAAGTAGGAAAGAAAAAAACATTAAGATCAACCTAACTTACATTTTGTTGCTATACAATTATTCAATATGAACACCAATGCTAAAGTGTAAACAATAATTAAAGATGATTATAGACAAATAAAGATATAAAATATTCAAAACTGATAATAATTAAGTACTACATTAATTATTTTTCTCTGATTAACAATATTCAAACAGAATTATATGACATAACTCAAAGTATTGGAAGCAATGTACTCTATTACACATAGCACCAGTAGGGAAAATCACTTTGCTAACAGCATGTGATCAAGAAATGAAAATGTACAGATATAATAATGCCTAAAGGCCTCCAAGCAAAAACAGTTATTATTTCTGAGTTACTCTTAATTGAAAATTTTAACTTACTATAGAAAGGAATAATAAAAAGCATACTTTTTTATATAATATTGCTGGTTGGTTTAACTTATACATTCAAACAAAATAATTTTAAATGAATAAATAAACAGAATTTGAGTAGAAAGATGTATAATACAAATCACCAGCAAATGCATATTATTTAATTATATTCCTTGTATATTTCCACTTCTCTGATTGTGTTATTATAGGGTGAATGGTGAAAATATGTATTATAGATTTGTATTATAATACAAGAATACGCTAGCAATTTGAAATCATTATGACATATGGTTTGCTATCAAATCAGACAGATGTTTAGCAGATTCTTTCAACAGGTTACCAGGAGATGGTTTAAATTCAACACATCTGCCACATACCTCCCACTTACCCCTTTATGATGGCTAGAGGAAGGTCATTGGCAGCCTAATTAACATATACGGTATTAAGCATTTTCCAAATATAGAATTTGTAGTAATTCTGGTAACACTTAGTGAAACTAGTCATATATTAGTATGGCCTAAGTTTTCTAAAGTGCAGAAAACCTCACTGCATACATTATAATGAGGTATGTGATGGTCAGGGCAGTTTCTACAGTGAGGAGTCAGACATTGCAATCATCTGGTATGCCAGCTCTAGTGGGCTATATACTGATACACATAACATTTTTTTATTTTTTTTTTATTGTGTGGAGGGAATGTGGATGCTTTCAGTATAGCCCTGGATGAGCAAGAAACCCAGGCGGGAGAATGGCTGTAGCAGAAAAAAGAGGGCAGAGTATGATAATGAGTTGAGTTTGCTAGGTATAGGAGCCAAAGAAATTCTTGGGGGCTGTGGGGAGAGCGCACATATAGTATAAAAATACCACACAACTGCTTCTCTACACACGTTGAAAAATCTGGTGGGGATTTGTCCTCCTCGTCCCCCCCCCCCCCCCCCCCCAGTTCCTACACCGATGGTAAAGAGGGAATGGGATGTGACAGGGCAAAGGGAGAAAGATGGAGACCAAGGATAGAGGCAAAATATCAAAGAGTGCAAAGGCATACAGCAAAGAGGTAAAGGAAGAGGTGGACAAAATATGAAAAATAAAGTGTTTTTGAGAATGAGATAAGGACAACAAATGCCTCTGTTTTTATAAAACTTTGAAGGCAATACCGACAGGCAGAACCTTCCAGGAGCATCACTTGTGTTATTTAAAATTAGTCCTGTTCCAGTAATATCTACAGCATGAATTACATTTTCAAAAAGGGTAAAATTGTCATATCTCTGTGTGAAATAATGCAACTTATTACACAAGGTATTGTCATTGTATCATATTAATGTTTAATGAAAGTCAATAGTTCCCCCTTTTTAATCTTGGCCATGTATAGAGATTTCATAATGTTCTTTTTGTTTTACTGTGACACATTTTAATGTTCATTAAAAAATATTATATGTCTTTGAGAGTGTTTTTTTTTTTTTTGTTAATCATTAGGATTAATTTGGATTTAATCTCTCCAATCCACTAGAAATGCTATTGGAAATGACCTTGCTTTTTCATTTTAAGTAACAATTTTAGTCATAGATAGATAGATAGATAGATAGATAGATAGATAGATAGATAGATAGATAGATAGATAGATCATTTAGGTTTTAGAAAAGCGTAAATAATATATTTATTTTTCATTAGTGGTGTGTTTTAACAAGTTTAATACTATATTTGTTTAAGATAATTAATGCCATATTTTAAATGATATGCTATTATAATTTTTTGTGTTAGGATTTGTTTGACTTGGAGTTTAGTTTTTTTTAGAATTGTTAAAGTAGAGGATCAAATGTACATTTTGTTTGTTGCTTTTTGTTATACAGGGCAAAATGTGGTTATATTATAAAATAGATCCAAACTGTTTGTACTTTTTATTGAAATAGCACCAAGATCATTTATGTGCTTTTTATATGCTGAGCGAATGAGCCTAAAATGATGCTTTGTGCATTAGTGATATATGCAAAGGTAATGAGGGACAATAAGGGATGGAGACTGAGGATGGCATGGAGATAGGCAAACACTTGGACAGGCCTATAACAGAAGATATATATAAGTAACCCTGCTAGTTGGCTGGTACGCACTGTTCTGGTGTCTTTGTTTTTTGGTGATGCAAACTTCAATAGGGTTGAAAATACACTATAACATTGCATAAGGGCAGATAAGGAAAGGTATTGGCATTCAAATAGCAATGAGGCTGCAACCTTGGGGGTTTTCGCCCTTGGAACCAGAGTTTCTACAAAGGTCCCTGGTGATGATCAGCAACAATCCTGAGCATGTAAATACAGAGCACTCTAAATAGAACTAACATTACAAATTATTGGGCCTAAGTTCGTATACTATGAAAATCTTGATTTTTTTTATAATAACAGTAAGTTAACCTAGAATACATTTACAGTATGGTTCAAAGTAGTAGATTCTGTAAAATTATTAGTTGTAAGCTTAGTAAGATGTACCTTCATAAGGATGGTAAAGTTTAGTTGCTATTATACTCAAGTCATGAATTCAGTTGGTTATAAAATAAGAAAATATCCATGATATATATAGTATATACAAATCTAATGTTAGTTACCATTACAGAAATAGCCAGTGTTCACTGTCACATGAATGTAGTGAGTATACTGGTGTATGGTGATCTTAGATACAAAAACATAGAGCCCCATTCAATTGAGCTCTCGGGCGATCCGGTAGCCCGTAACTGAGATCGCAAGCTAATTTACAATTCAATTGGCGTCTTTTTGCGGGCTCCAAATGGCTTCCGAGTTACAGGCTTGAAAAAATGGTGATGTTTAAACTCGTAACTTCCAGTCTCCAGAAGCCTTTGATCTCTCACTTTGGCAAGGCTAAAATTGCAGATGCTCAATTTCCCAGAGCCCGCAAATGTTTTCACACCCGTAAATGACTGCAAAAGAAGGAGAAAATCCCAAGAGTGCTAGAGAGGACCCGCAAGGGGGTTAAGCACCTATTTGTAGCACTGAAAATGAAAATAAAAAATCAATTAACGGGTAAATCGATGATAGTCATTAGAATTAATTGCACAACAGTCTCAAGCACGCAAATCGGCAGGAAATAAAATGTATTTTAATGTTTAATTATGGGGCTAAATCGATCTCGGTTATCAATGGGTTAATACATATCAGGCCACCCACATGGACTAGAACAGTAATGGCATTCAATTTCATAATTCTTTATTTTGCGGGCTTGCGAATCTGATCACATATTGGACCCCCAAAACTAATTGATTGATATGTAGCCTCCATATTTTACTGCCGTAATAATGACAGTCTCATTTTCTATTGGCTGATTTGAAATGGGAGGTTACGGGCTTGATGAATTGATCATGTTTCCGCCCTGAACTGCTACGAACCAGTGCATGGTTTACGATTTCGGCTTTTGGCCAGTAACTTGCGGGCTTGAGGAATTGAATAGAATCACAATCGGAGCCCGCAGCTCACCCTCAGACATACAGCCTACTATGATTGAGTTGCGGGCTTCCAATTGAATGTGGCTCACACATAGTAACATAAAGTGAATAGTTAGTCAGTAGGTAAGGATTATAAAACCACTGTGACCCTATTATTACTATATGGCCTTTTGAATAACTAAACATGGTGAAATGTTTTTAGAAAGTACGAAATAAATACAACATCTACTTATTTAACTTTTATATACAATTATACACAGTTATTCTTGAATCTGGATTTCCATTTTCTTTTCTGAGTTGCTTCTTTATCAGTATTGTTTGTCCTTGTAATCTCCTAAAACTTGCATTAGTCCTATTGAAAGCACTGGGATGTTAACTGACATTTTTTCCATTTTCTGATGTGAAAGTTTCCTCTTCATACAAGTTCTCCTCCAGTTGAAGTAGATCAGCAGGAATCACAATGGCATCTTCCATTGCAGCATAATTGTTTAAAAATTGTATTTATTTTTGTTGCAGCTCTTCAGATATATATATGGCTACAGTGACAATGACAGAGCTCATTCATACAGATAATGCTTTTCAAACCCCTTCTGTAGGATACCAAAGTGTATTTGCCAATATTGATAAGCAATTTAATATAATAGAAATATAATACAAATTAATGGTAGGATGCATATTTATACATGTCTATGCTATGCAGGATTGAATTCTACTATAATAGAAGAATTAACTGTGAAAATATAAATATTAATACTTTATTTTATTTTCTTATGAAAAATGTAAAGAATAATTGGAATGAAGGAATACAAGAAGTTATAATAAGAAGTTATCTATTATAATAAATTGCTTACAACTGAGATATCTAGTTAATAGGTACTTCACATACATTAACATAGTGTTTCCTGGCACTTTACTATTTCATCAATACAATAAGAGGGGTCCCTGGTACCTGGTACTGTTTTACACAACTGAAGCATGCCCCAGTGGTAAAGGAGTAAGGAATAAAAGGATGACATGGGTTAGTGCATATAAAAAAAACGAAATTATTTATGGGAGTCAGGCTTTGCCACACCTAATCACCAGAATGATACTTAGTGCATCTAGCCCATTTCTTATAGAATATCTTCTTGCATGGAGAAGCCCCATATACTGTGTGGTGCCATATTATAAGTGTACTAATAACAAGAAAATATGTAATAAAACAATTTAATAAGATACTATTAAATATAATTTCAAATTACTGGCATTAATTATTTTCTAAAGTATATATACACTTTACACACACTTCTAGATAAAAAAGCTCAGTCTCTTATTTACCTGTGAATTTATAATTTGGATATACCAATAAAAAATACATTTAATTTTAAACAGTTTTTAAATATTTTTATTATTACTGTCTAAAATGACATCCTGCAGAAAACTGATGCAGATATTGTAGTATTATATCACAGTTAATATTACTAAATAGCTAAATACATCTTTGTACTTACTTGGGATGCCATAATATTTTTTTTGCAAATGTAGCTTTAATATTGAGGAAAATTGTCGGTTCTATTAAAAAATAAAATGAATTAATAAATGTTTCTATGTGAAGTTGTGTCTTATAGGCTGCAAATACCAAATGTCATATTTTGTTCTTCTTAATTAATTTCATTATGGCTTAGAAAATAAAACTAGGATAAGTTTCAGTTTATTTAATCAGCTTTAGATCATAATTACAGGTATTATTCTCTGACAGATGGGATGGGGTTGCTAATAACTGGAACTTAGTAACTGAATTATTAATTAAATTATTGACATTACTAAAACTCAATTTAATATAGATCATACATTTTTCTGCAGTTTGTTATCATTGTATTCTTCCTTGTACTTATCCCCTGTACAGCGCTGCGGAATATGTTGGCGCGATACAAATAAAGGTTAATAATATAATAATATAATATAATAAAATAATAATAATAAATGAATGGGAAGACATAGAAAAAATAAAACAGAGATATTCCCGTTAGTTGTATTATCCACAATCAATTAAAACACCTGGGAAATTAACTGGATTATAAACATGATTTTGACTTTAAAAAATAGCACTTTAGTTTTCTGATGTATTCATTTCTGTCTTCAATTACAGCAAAACGTTACAATGTCAACATATCAAATTCAAAAGCCAGTATTAAAACATTGTTAATATTTAATGGGGTAACTAACCGAACTAGACTGGATATATGCAACTAGTAATGTTATTTTGTTTTAAAAAAAAAAATGTTTAGACTGGAATCAAAGACTTTGTAATATATTATCCATTTTTTTCTAAATAATATAGATATCTTTTTTAAATATTGTAATAAAAACATACCAGCGCTTTTTAAATACACTATTACTTACCAGCCCTTTTCATATTGTACTATCAGAGACACTTTGGAATTGCTTTAAAAGCACATCATTCATTATTCAAGGCCCATCTTTGCATATTATTCCAGCTGAAGTCTGCCAGGCTCCCTGTGAAATTGTTCACAAAATTGATAACATCAGACACACATGCAATAAAGAGGTAGCCTTGGGCGAGCAGAGCCCCCATTATGCAGATCAAGCTGCAATTTCCTCTAACAAAGCCTTCCCTGATCCAGGACTCAGTATCATTTTATTTCTCCCTACAAGTAGCACTTTGTGGGCTGGACTGGAGGGTCTCAGAAGAGGGGAAGCCCCCAGGCCAGGCTAGGAGGGTCTCTCATCCAAATGGTGCCCTTCTATCTGAGACTTCCTAGCACTCTCTCTCTGTGTCTGTCTCTATTTTGTTTCTCTTTCTCCGTGTTTCTGTTTTATCTCTGTCTCTCTGTCTGTTTCTCTCCATGTATCTCTCTTCTTCTCTCTGTCTCTCTTTATGTCTCTGCTTATATTTCTCTCAGTCTTTTGTGTCTCTCTATATCTGTATTTCTCTCCATGTATCTGTCTCTGCTTCTCTCCCCACTCTCTCTTACACTATGTGTGTCTCTCGTTATCTGCCTCTCTCTCTCTCTGTTTGTCTTTGCCTCTCTCTGTGTCTATCTCTGTTTTACTCTCTCTCTCTCTCTCTCTCTCTCTCTTACACTCTCCTTATCTCTCTCACTTACTTCTTCTGTTTGTTTCTCTCTCACCTCTCTCTATCTCTTACATTATATGTGTATCTCTCCCTATCTGTCTTTCTCTTACTTTCTCTTTTTGTCTTTCTCTCTCTCTCTCTCTCTCTCTCTCTCTCTTTCTCTGTATCTAACTCTATCTCTATTAAACTATTTTTATCTATCCTTATCTGTCTCTCTTACTCTCTTTCTTTTTCTTTGTCTCTCTCTTTCTCTATCACTCACTTTCTCTCTCTCCTACACTCCATGTGTATCTCCTTATCAGTCTTTCTCTTACTTTTTCTTTGTCTCTCTCTTTCTCTATCGCTCCCTCTCTCCCTTACACTATATGTATCTCTCCTTATCTGTCTCTATTACTTTCTCTTTTTATCTTTCTCTCTCTCTCTCTGTATCTCTACTTTTATCTCTTCTTCTTATCTGTCTCTTTCTTACTTTCTTTGT
>CM050167.1:73133058-73140558 GCA_027410445.1 Discoglossus pictus
GTTATTTCAAAGAAAGTGAGAAATTACATTTAATATAACCAGATTACTAACCTGCCAAATCCCCAATGTGTTATATCTTCTATCCACTTGAATACGATTATTCTAATTCATGCTCCCATAAGACACCTGTGTATATACATTTTGTCGCAGCTCTGTGAATACAATAGCTGATCATGCCTGGTGACAATCGGTGTATAAGCAGCACATTGCATGGCAGTAATTGAATCCTAGGTTTTTTTCAGTCATCATTGTCTTCCTGTAAATGCTTTTCCAATTTCAAAAAATCATCCCTAACAGGTACTGATCAAATGCTATTACAATCTATTACAGGAAAATTCTATTCCCTCTTTCAATTTCATTTTATAAAATGAAAACTAAGTAAATGTATTTGAACATTATTTAATTGTAACACCTTTAGTCTAGATTGCAAATTAGGGAGCGTCTGTAAACTGTACACTTTGGTTTCTGATTATGTACTAAACACAGCATGAGTATATACAATGAGGCTTTATTCTGCATTTATTATCCATAAAAGAATGTATGTACCTTGTTAAATGGAAAATACATACAACAGATATTTACATATTTTGCATATATATATATATATATACATACTGTAAAACGTAAATAGGTGATTGCACCGTATAATTATATATTATAACATCATGTTCAACTATTTTTGCTATAAATAACACAATTTTGAAGCATTTTCATCTATCTATCTATCTATCTATCTATCTATCTATCTTTCTGTGTATCTATCTATCTATCTATCTATCTATCTATCTATCTATCTATCTATCTTGTTATCTATCTATCTCTAATCTAATTTCATGATATATAGATAGATAGATAGATAGATAGATAGATAGATAACTAGATAGATAGATAGTCTCTGGCGCAAGTCACTAAAAATCCCCAATTACCAATAATTAGATAGATAGGACAGGGCTTTAAAATAATAATAATAATATAACACAATATTCGCAAATAATAAAATCAATGTTTTGGCATAATAATAATAATAATAATAATAATAAAATGACCAAATAACTGTCAAAATATATGTATAATAGACAAAATTACAAGACGGAAAAATAAAATAAAATGGATGTTATTTGGTATCTGCAGCTCATGTAAACTATTTAAATTCATTAAAATAAAAGATTCAAATTAATTTAAGAAGAATAGCAAAATAGCTTAATCTAGCAGTGTTTTAAAAAAACGTGATGCTTCCAAATACAAAACAGAGATACTTTTAATATAGATTTAACTAATCAAAGAGAAATTAAATGCCTACTAATATAATATACATATCATGAACTAATTAAAACTGAAAAATAAGTCTTGGAAAGTATTCTCCTATTATTGTAGTTTTTTTTTTCTACTAATTTAAAAAAAAACAAAAAAAACACCGCACAATATTGTTTCTTAAGAAACCTGTTATACCAATATCCACCCACTATTATGCTAGCTAATAAATTTGACCTATTGTTCGTTTGTTAAAATGATGTCACCTTGGAACAGTCCCTAAGCTACTATTTCAATGAATTGCCCTCTGATGAAAGCCAGAAGCCAATCAGGGCGCAGAGGCTTGTTTATTTCCACCAATCAGGCGCACGGGAAAGGAATTAGAAGGTTTGGTTCAAAAATGATGACACAGAGCCTGTCGAGCTGGACCACTCTTGGCAAAGTTTCAGTCTGACATACACCAGGACGTACATGGATCTACAGTGAAGGAAGGACAGAGTTTTATAGGGGGATACATAGAGCTTTTAGCCAATAATTCTATTGACAAAGGATGGATCAGCCAACAAGTAATACACAGACCCAGCACCAACATGAACCCATCAGTTTTGGGATTGATCAGATTTTAAACAACTCTGATCAGGAGAACTCTTCCCATCCAGCTCCCAGAGGGTCAGAAAGCTCCAATTACCTGGGAAGTCCAGTAAACAGATCAAGTGCCCCTTATTCTTCCCTCTCTGCCTCCTTCCCTGGCATTGGAGCAGCCTTTGAAGACTCTGGATGTTACAGTGTGAATCTGAGCTTGGCTCCAGCTGGAGTGATCAGGGTTCCAGCTCACAGACCCATCCCTGGTGCTGTCCCACCTCCCATCTCCAGTGCCATCCCAGGGATGCCAGCTGTGCACGGCCTTGGCAGCCTCAACTTCCCCTGGATGGAAAGTAGCAGAAGGTTTGTTAAAGAAAGATTTACAGGTAAGAAAGATATTGTAACTGCTTGTTTACCACTGGGAACTGTACAGAAATAATACTGTGCAGCCATTTGCAAAACCCTCCCAGTCTCTGCAAATTATACAAATAATAATTGTTGCCCATAATATACATTTATATTGTAGCTGTATCATTAAAATATGTAGCAAATACACATGCCCATATATAATGCAATGTTACTGTAATATATGATTTATTTTCATGCAAAATAAACTTATAGAAAAGAAAATGAAATAACTAAAAAGAAGAGCATTAAATAAATTGCTAAATTTAACATTAATGTGCACATTTCCATCATCATATGGGTTTTAGATAATAGATTAGCATTTATGTAGCAACAAATAAATATTGCTGGGATAATATAAGATAATATAATATAATTTAAGATATATAATTATGAAATACAATATTGTTTAAGGGATGAGTAAGCAGATTATGTGAGGTTTTAGACTTAAATATTCAGGTGAGTATATATTATATATATATATATTTTCCTAATATATTAAATAGGTATATTCATGTGCATGTATATAAATATAGATAGATGTAGATACACATATCTAAAATAATTCTCTCTCTCTCTCTCTCTCTCTCTCTCTCTCTCTCTATATATATATATATATATATATATGTGTGTGTATATATATATATGTGTATATATATATATATATATATATATATATATATATATATATATATATATAAATAAATATATATATATATTGATATAAATAAATATATATATATATATATATATATATATATATATATATATATAAATATATATATATATATATAAAAAATATATATGTATATATATATATATATATATATATATATATATATATATATATAAAAAGAGAGAGGGAAATAGACAGGTATTATAGTTACCCAGATAATGCAATATTATAATCAATTCTGTCTTAATAATTCTCAATAAGTTTTTACTTTAAAATTATTATTTTTGCATTTTCAGAAATAGGCTGTTCCATTAACTAAAATAATTAATGTAGACTGTAAGAGCTAATACATAAGGAAGTGTAAGTTTGAACAACATATATGTTACAAGTAGTTCCCTGGAGGTCTAATTGTACTTAGAGAGCAGATGGCCTTAGTATTTGACTTCTGGGCATAATAATATACATTTCTCTATGAACATCCTGCAAGTGCTTTTTAGTGTCTGTATATTGTTGCATCATATATAATATAATCGGTCCATTGTAATTATTGTATGGCACCAGATGAATAGAATAAGTTCCTGAAATATTCTTTAGTCATTTTAAGTTTTACTTTCATTTGACTTTGTAAATTTTTTGTGTTTAATCTTGTTGTATTTATTTATTTATGGTTTTTCCTTCTAGAATATAATACTTGTAAATATCTGTTAACCCACTTTCCATTAATCAGGGCCACAGGGTCTTTTTCCTGTAATATCTAATAGACACTGATCCTTCACTAATCACTTAATAGCCGTTAAACATCCTATTGATGTTTTATAATTATTTAACCATATCATTATTTCCTCTTGATGGTTACTATTTCTATTTTCCACTCAATGTAGGCCCTTGTTTTTCTGCATTCCTACAAAATAAAACTATCATATTAATTTTATAAGCTAGTTTATTTCCCTATATTATACGAATCTACCCGTGCTCTTTATATATAGTGAGGTAGTCCATCCTATAAATGCCAAATTAGTTTATAGATTTGTCTAGTTATTTTGCAGATTTTGAAGCTTTATTTCAATTTTATTTTCAGTGTTATTCAAAATATTGTATTATTACATATAATTCATGCTACAGATGCATTTTCTATATTGTCGGGCAGTCTATCCTATAAATATACAATTAGATTGGGCATTTTTATTAATTATTTGTAATAATATTATTGTCTATAGCATGTGGGTCTGTTTTGTTCAAATACAAGTAATACTAATACAACTGCATTGTCTTTATTGTCAGCAGTATTTACTATGACTGCCCAGACAATTAGTAAAGGTCAGTCTACTTTATACATATTACTAGGAGTTTATTGTCATTAAAGTGATCGCTTAGTTACTGAGTGACATCCTACATAATAACCCTTTGCTCTCCTTTGGTCTCCTGTAGCTGCAGCTGCTCTCACCCCATTCACAGTAACCCGAAGAATTGGACACCCCTATCAGAACCGCACGCCCCCCAAACGCAAGAAGCCCCGCACATCCTTCTCAAGGGTCCAGATCTGCGAGCTGGAGAAAAGGTTCCATCGCCAGAAATACTTGGCATCTGCAGAAAGAGCTGCACTAGCCAAATCCCTCAAGATGACCGATGCACAAGTCAAGACGTGGTTCCAAAATAGGAGAACAAAGTGGAGGTGAGTGAGGATCCTACTGGAGACCTAATCCTGCTGAATATCCCAATATACCCCATAAAGACAGCATTATTACAGAATTATGCACTTTTACTTAAAGCTTGTTATTTATTCCATTATCATGAAATACAACAGAATTTGAAATGAATGAGTGAAACAAAATGTATTCTGCAGCAGGACACACACATTTATATATATATATATATATATATATATATATATATAAATATATATATATATATATATATATATATATATACATACATATACATACACACACACATATATATATATATATATATATATATATATATATACATACTTATACATATATATATATATATATACACTTATACATACATATACATCTATCTATCTATCTATCTATCTATCTATATATATATATATATATAATATATGTATTATGTATATAGATGAATGACAGAATTAATTATGCAAACAATTACATAGTTACATAGTAATTAAGGTTGAAAAACGACTTTTAGCCCATCAAGTTCATACGGATTAGTTGTTAATTATTTTATTTATATATGTATATATATATATATATATTTATATTTATATTTATGATATATATATATATATATTTATTTTATATATATATATATATATATATATATATATATTTATATTTATATAATTTTATATTTATATATATATATATATATACATATATATATATATATATATATATATATTTATATATATATTGCTGTTTTCTCTTTGTACATTTGTGTAATTTTTTTTCCCTCATTACCGAATATTTATTTCTATTTATCAGCAATATTTTATTATTTTTTAATCTTACATTAATGTAAAATTCTTAATAGAAAATAATATAGTAATTTACTCTAATTACAATCCCCATTCAAAAAAAAACCTAACTTAATAATTTTACTTAATTTCTTATTTTCTGTTGTTTCTATTTAACGGTTTTCCAGGCGATTTTGAAATATTGCTCATATCGCCTTTAATTTTCAGTTTTAAAGCTGATCTGCAATAATTGTACATATAATTTTAAATAATTTATTATCATAAATAGTTCTTTCAGTTAATTATTGTTTTCTATCTAAAACAGGTGGTACATTTAATTGCGTATGCTTTTGTGAATGCAAAATATAAAGTAGGCAGAGTAGGTGCTGTTAGAAAATAACTCGGGTGAATATGTATTTTATAAAAAAAAAACACATATGCTCTCTCTCTCTCTCTCTCTCTCTTTCTCTCTCTCTCTCTCTCTCTCTCTCTCTATATATATATATATATATATATATATTGTGTGTGTTTTCGATATATATTTATCACACAATTATAGCACACAATTTCTAAGGCCATTTCAGATTAATATATTTATTTATGATGTATTTTTTTCTTGTTAACTCACTTATGTATCTATAACAACCCAATTAGTTTGTTCTAAATCTCCTGAGTTTGGATGTTACTTTGCATCATCTAGTGTTGCTTTCTGTGCACAAACTGTCGCCAAAGCAAAATACATTTCATTTAGGAACATAACTATAATGTTTATTGCAGTAACATATTGCAGAATACAGCATGAAATAGAGGTGAATATTGCTAATGTATATATGACAACACATTCTGATAAAATACACTATTTTTATACAGCAAGGAAATCTGCCAATAATCCTTGGTTACATGAGAGCAAGTTATATCCAAGTGCAGATTACTGTAAATCAGGATCAAAGGACACAATTTATGATCAGCACAAGGGCCTGATTTATCTGGCAGGACTTGGGGATAAATCAGAGCTGTAGTGTAAAATATAGTACAGTGATATTTTATTATATATGAGAAAATGATATACTTTTCATATATATAGACCATTTTTTTTTTACTACCTATTTAATTACAAAGACCTATGTTATCAATAGGTCTTTGTAATGTTAAAACAAGGGTAGGCATAATAATTCTCTCACACACATACTATAAATAAATGTATATATATATATATATATATATATATATATATATATATATATATAAATGTATATATATTTATATTAAAAAATATATGTATATAGAGAAAGATTCAGCTTACATTGCCTATTGTGACTCCAAACTTTCAGAGCTTGTTGTTCATAATAAACATTCACCTAATATTTACTATATGCTACTCTGTTACTATATACTATAATATATACACCTAATATATATCAAGGTGTTTAGTTTATTAGTCAACAATGATGCAAAAATATACAATATTCTTTCTTATGCTTCAATGCATACAGAATCGTTTGGAATACCTACAGGGGAGGTCAGGAAGGAACAACTATGGGGGATTTATTATGCACCTCAGATAGGATAGGAAATACTGCAATGTAGATCCAAATAGAGTGGGATAGGCTTGACATGCTTAGTAAATACCCCCCATAAATCTCTCTCTCTCACACACATATATATATATATATATATATATATATATATATATATATGTATATATATATATATATATAGTTGAATAATCAGAGTATTGCAGTGAATAGTGATACCTTTTTTTATTGGACAAACGTATTCATAATAAAGCAACGAGCTTTCGAGAGATAATGCCTCTCTTTATCAAGTCAAAAAGCGATACTGATACAAGTATGAACTAAAAACAGCAAACAGAAAGAGATGGGAAAAAAACAATTGGAAAAACAAGAAAGACTAAATTAATTGGCCAGAGTTAAGTGAGAAACAGACCAGCACTGTGAATAATGTCCTGATAGGTCAGTAAGTCTATAGATCAGGTTGTAGATAAGAACACAGCAGAGTGAAATAAAGAGCAATAAATGTAAGATATATATATATATATATATATATATATATATATATATATATATATATATATACATATATATATACATATATATATATATATATATATATATATATATAT